>ML179877.1:0-17928 GCA_004369135.1 Dendrothele bispora CBS 962.96 | reverse complement strand
ATTTGGAAAGGGGTTTGAGTGAAGCTACGGAATTGTTGAAGAGGTTGAAGAGTTGTAAATGGTTCACGCGGGGCTGGACACTGCAGGAATTGATTGCACCCCGTCACATGGTCTTTTTGGATAAGGACTGGCAGCGTGTCGGTACTCGATTCAGTCTGCGACATTTTGTATCTGAAGTAACTTCTATTCCGGTTTACCTTTTTGAAGGAGCTCACTGGAACCAAATGCATGATGACAAAAGACAGCTTGAGGGCTACAGCATTGCACAGAAAATGTCATGGGCTGCCTCTCGAGAAACAACTAGACCAGAAGACATGGCATACTGCCTTATGGGACTTTTCGGAGTTAACATGTCACCAATTTATGGGGAGGGGGGTGAGAAGGCTTTCATGCGATTGCAACAAGAGATCATCAAGTACTCGGATGATCGCAGCATCTTTGCCTGGGTAGCAACAAAGGACTATGAGCGAGACAGAGGACTGTTTGCTAGCTCTCCCTCCGAATTTGCATCTTCTGGTCAAGTTGACAAGTCCAGATCAGAAGATCTTGGCGATAAATCATCATTTTCATTTGGCAACAATGGTCTACGTATTCATCTTCCTTTACACAGTCTACCTGGTATTCAGAAAGTATTCATTGCTTCGCTGTCTTGCAAAATCAACAACATGCCTATCGGGATTTACCTTCAAAAGAAAGGACATCGCTATATTCGATACTGTCCACATTTCACACTATCCCACATCAATGACTCGGACTCCTTAGAAGATTTACAGGAAGTCGTAGTGAAGGAGAGTGTAGTCCTCCGCCAAGTCGAACGTGACTATGTAATCCCCATCGAATTCAAATTTGATTCCCAACTCACCCTTCTTGACGAGGTCCATAGTCATGGCACCGAGCCGATACCCAGTATACAGTCGCTGTCATTTAGTTGGGAGAGGAATTACCACGAGATTAGACTTCGGACACAAAAAGGAAAGGAATTTGAAGTCTACCTCAATTGCAGGTCCAATGACGTCATTCCTACGATAACGGCTCACGTTGACGGTTCTAACTTCCTTGACCTTCACGACAGCAACCTATCATGTATAAATGACGAAAATGCTCTGATATCTCTTTTTATACACATGACTGGAGACTCTTCCAACCAAAGAATTATCGAAATCAATTACATCCCCTCATCTAGTCCTGATTTCGAGCATTACTATCAGATAGACAGTTTTGAATGTTCGTCACGCACTTCGGGCTTAAAAACTCTCAATTTCACAGTTGAGATTCCAGTTGGTTTTCTCCACCACTATGGGAGGCCTACACTTTACTACGGGGGTCCTACATCTGGTCTTCTTCGGAGCGCAGGTCATAGAAAGATACACGGGTCAATCTCCGACTTCCCCGAACAGCGTGGCATTCATTGCGTGTTTGTGTACGGAGGGCACAAAGCCCCCTTGTTCCCCAAGTGGGTAAAATATGTCTTTATAGCACTGGGTCCGTATCCCAATCAGGAGAATGGCGAACCCTGGATCGATGTCTTTGTATCGGATGATGAACTTCCAATCTCCGACGTATGGAAATCTTATTTGCCTTCGGGCTCAAGATATGGACGTCGACAGAATGTCGACAGTGGTGCAGCGGCTGCAATTAATGATGGTGATTTTGTAACTGTTACTGCGAAACAGATATGGGATGACCCTGCTTATTATTCCGTTGTACTCGAATGGCATGACGGACAGATGCGGAGGACAGTGGAGGGACTAACGGATGAAGCACAATCTGAATCAAAAAAGGCAGGTGGCAATGAGGGACTAGACTCGGATGAGGACATGCTATCATCTGAATACGAAGCTGGTGAAGATCTATGAGATGTTGAGGGCGGAGATTTATGACACACACTTTTCTCTCGAATGAATTACTTTGAATACATACATCGATTTTATGTGGGGAAAAAGTGAAAAATGAAATGAGAAGATAAGTACTAGCATCTTTAGCCGTGAGCTATGCCGGGAGAAAGAGGGAAAGAAAGCCTCACCAGAGTCGAGGGTTGGAAACATCAGGGAGAAGGCTGGGAAAGAGGGAAAGAGAAGACAAGGGTGAGGGAGGGATGAACGAGAAGGGAAGATATGAAAGGAAAGAGTGAATGTGTGTTGAAAGAAAAAGGAGAAGGAATGAGTGAAAGGGAGCGAAATTGGGAGGGAAGAAGTGGTGGGGAAGGAAGGAAATAAGGTGGGGAAGGTAGCTTGAGAGTTGGATTCTTATATAAGATCTTTCTCAATGAATTATCCTTCCCCTTATGTTGAATTTATGCCTTCTGACTGTCCAGATCAAATATTGGTGCGGAAACCCGGTGTTGCCCTTTCACCTGGAGGTCCAGAAATCGATGAACCTTACCAAGTAGTTAGGGACCTAGAGGAGAACAAATCAACCCATTCATAAACAGCTCGGATGAACGTACCTTGAAAATGTCCATTCAAAGCACGCCAGCCACGTTGACTGAGAAAACCAGCTATTAGTACCGTCACTGCAATTTAAAAGATATAAAAGAATTCGCTCATGAATGCAGAATCATCAAGCCCATTCAAACTGATGACCACTCTGAAAACTTCAATGCATCTTCGGGCATCCCTATATGTTTCAGAGACTCAAGGCTTCCCATTTTTACACGCAATCACTTCCAATGCTTCCTCCTGAATTCTGACCGAACAATTAGATGAACAGGTAAATTGGAACGGACTTTTTGGTTCTTTCATCATAAACGACTTTGTCCTGTTCTCGTTTCTGAAACCCATAAGCACTTTTGAAGAGATCGAAAAATCGAATATAAGGAAGTGTGGTAAGAAAAGAATTTATTGTACTTGGTTGCGTAGTCCACTAGCCCGTAGAATTAGTCTGTGCCAACTCGGAGAATAGATTTTACTTTGAGCGAGGAATAAATGTCAAAGAGACTTTGGTCTATTGGAGATAGATATAGATTCGACATTTGGATGGACCAGCCGTTTGACTTGAGAAAGTCTTGGAGGGTTGTGTTGTGAACATACCGTCCGGCTTCGAAGGAACTGAAAATTTGTCAATGAGGACGTGTACACAAGAAGAAATGGAAACTTATGACTGTAAGGTAGCCTACAATATCTTCCGCCTTGTCTAAATATCACCAGGTCTTCAGCTTGAATTTATACCGAGAATAGACCCTATCTGCAACGGGAAATTTGACCCTTTTTTAAGTTAGTTTTATATTGTTGGAGCTTTCATTTTTCCCGTTGCAGATACGGTCTAATGAAAGAATAATGGTGAGAGGAAGATTGCCGTCAACGTTGGAAAGCACCCATGATTCACGTTCAACAGCCTGGAATTACAGAAGAGACTCGAGGATGACACCTAGATAAGATTGTGAGCCTGAGAAATGCCGATTCGGGTAAAACAGTTTGACGTTGTTTGTACGACTTGCTTCTTACGTTCACCCTCCAACTGACGACTTCGGAAGAAACGATGGTCTCTCTTGCACAATGCCTCAGCAAACTCACTATCCTGCTCTACGAATTATCGGACCAGTCTGCTTGTCCGACAGATATTCACCAACACCGACATTTTTCTCCACTGTCATCACCGTCACCGTCGTCATAAACCTACTAATCTCCCAAAGCCCTCTGATTCCAAACCCAACCGCAAGACCGAGTACTAGTCCAATGTCCCTCGCTCGAATCCATCTTGCTCAATTCTACCGTATATGTTAAATTTTACCATGTTTCCAGAAGCTCGTTAGGTCGTGTTGTCCGTTCCATACATTCTTCCAGAGCCACGCTTCGAGTGAGATTTTGAGTACAGGGTTTCCTCTCTGAATCACGCATTTGCATGAGGAAGATCGGTATGATTCTCCTTCTAGTAAGTACCATGCATCTCGCGCTTGGATTTGGATTCTGACTCTCCTCCTCTAGTTTTGGTTCTAATTTGGTTTCACTGTCGAGGTCGTCTGTGTCTTCGAGTCTACCTCGACATTTTGACGGTCATCCATCTGGTACCATTTTGGAGGGCGTGTTGACACAGTTAGCTCAAGGTGTTGATATCGAGGAAGAAGGAGAAAAGAGGGAGGGGAGGCTGGGTTTAGTGGTGACACGAGGACTAGTTAGTTCATTCCGCTTGATTTATCAAATTTTGACTCTGGATCACCTGTTTTCCTTTCCTCTTGCTTCCCCTCTATCCTTCAGTGCGAATATAAATCCAGATTCTACAAACAGCGCACCTCCCTTTACATCTCTTCCCCACTGTCTACGCTGACATCCGGCAGTACGGACTTTGATCTTCCCAACAGCAACAATAGCACTGTTATCGCTACGTTTCCCTTTCCCTGTCCTCTTCCATTCCAATCTCTCTTACCACCGCCTATCACTTGCTATCCCACATATATCGCTTTTGCCTATAGAACCTATGGATTCTATACATCGTCTTCAGTATCTATCCTTACTCACCCTGAGCTTACTCATGGTGGGATAGCTTCGACTCGTTCTCCCCCTCCTTCTACCACTTCTCTACCCCCTCTATACTCCATAAATCCTTTAAACACAATGGATCCTGTTCAATCCCTTTGATCGCTCCCATTCACAAAAATCAAATCCCGTCAATATAGCTCCAGACGGAAACAGACATGGGCATAGGAATACAGAAGAAGAACAAAAGATGAGAGAGTGCCAGTGGAAGATTGTTCAGTGTAGTGTATTAGGGAAGGTAGTGATCATACAGCCCGGGGTCATCGTGTGCTCGTCGTGGTCGAAGCGGCAACGGAAGAAACAAAAATCAGGGAAAGTGGGAAAGTTGGGGACGGAGAAGGTGAGTATGGGGAAGATGCGATAGCTACAGGTGCACAGACTTTGGAATGGTTCGAGATAGGAGGATTTGGGGTGGAGGAGGATGAAAGGATGAGGATTCTACGTGATGAGGGTGAGAAGGTGGGAGGTATGGATGATGGAGAAGATAGAAAAAGTAATGATGGGAAGGGGGATGGTGGAGACGGCGGGGAGGAGAAGCAGGAGAGGAGTATGTACCCGGTCGAGGGGAGCTAGAGTCTGATACATGGTAAGTTGGCTTTTTTTCCTTCTTTTTTACATTCCTTTTTTTGATGTGACTTTGGGATAAGTGAAAAAAGTCATAATGGAAACAATGCCCGAACCTACGGAAGCTCCCCAGGACTCACGTTCATTCCAATACGCTTGTTGTGAGTCATTTTTGTCTTTTGTTGGGTTCTCTTTCTTTGTCCCTTTCTTTCTTTCTTCTTTTGGAGTGTAAACTGACAGTCAGAGTTAACATCCGTCCTTCTTTTTTTCTTTCTTCCATAAAAGACCTCAATACCCGTCTTTCTACACCTTCTGATCACTGTATCCCCCTCCCCCTTGTAAAAAAACGAAATAATGGACCTTAATCATCTACGCTTTCTCATCCCTCCCTGATTCTGTCTCTCTTTGTTCCACGTCAACAATCAACGGCTGAGAACTGCTCGATTCATGGACGATAGATCTCGTAGCTGTATGTAGCCTATGTGCGTCATGGGGGAAGTCGCTGCATGAAATGGAGAGACTGGGTCTGTGTCAACACCATGAACCTATTGAAGTGCTCTTCGTCATCTCACTAGATCTAGTATCAATAGAATCTATTACGCCTCGAGAAGTCTCATCATTGGTTGGATGATCCCACTGCCCGAGCTCTGACCTGAACGAGTATGAGTTTACTGTATAACCATCTGAGAACAGTCCTTCAGAGATACAGGAAGAGTTTGCTGTTGTTGGACCTACTAGTAACATGAATGAATTGAAAGAAGCTGGAACTATAAACACCGAGAACGCTAACGACAACTGTCTTACTCCTCTATAGAGTGAACTTGTCAGGATTTCTGTTTGACCATGTCTTTCTTCCTAGGCCTCAAGACAAATTCTTCCACCTCCTCACCTTCGTCCGAAGGTATCATGAACAATCCCCATCTATAATCTTACTCTGATAGTCCGCAAGCTGCCACTCAAACACCAACGGTTCTTCCAACGGTTTCACTTCTTCTCCAGACCATGTCAGCCCTGAGGAATTGATGTTTTTGTCCTGAAAATGAAAAGTGAGTAGGTTCAGTCGAAGTGAATGCATCATGGACCTCGTCTCTCTCGTCGCTTGAGTGGCTATGAGCCGGACTTTGATCGGAAGGGCTAGGGAAGAAGAGACAAAGGGTTGTTGACAATCATAACAGTCGTGATCGTAAAGGATGATTCGGATACAAGAGATTTGGAACCAGAATCAGAGGAGGGTTGTCATCGTTTCGAGTTGTTTGAATGGAGTGGGATTACTTACTTTGGATGCTACTGACGCTGAAATCTGACATTGACCCGAGTTGCAAAGCGCACCAAACAAAGCTCTTCGAAGATAAGAGAAAAACAAAAAGACGAGGGGTTGGGAGACTCTCGGCCCGTCGTGGTTTAACGTGTTCAGACTCCGCTTGGCGCTGCTCCAAAATCAACACGTGACTTTAGTATGACTTCACAAAACCCATCGTCGAGTTGCCAACAAGCCTTTGACCAAACCATTGCAGACCGACTGGAATCGAATCCAATGAGATGAAGTATGTTCAGTGCGTTTTTACTATGCCAAATTTCTCCAATAAAACTTCTTTCTTTGGTATCGTTGTGTTAATAACTCGATTTGCAGGTCTCTCACTATCGCCATCTCACTAACTCTGGAAGAAACAATGATTATTACTTTACACAAACCGCCGACTCCTTCCGTCCGCTTGTGGGATATATATCGAGTCAGCGATACCCCCAGTATTACTTTGTGCTTGCGACTATCACCCAAGTCCTTCTTATTCCTCCATCGTCATCCCCTCCTCCCATACCCATTCGCGTCCTCTCGAAACCCTCTGGGCCCAAAAACAAGAAAGTAAAACCCCGATAACGAATACCTGTCCATTGTCCCACGCTCGGCATTCCACAGTACATGAAATCATTCCATCCCGAAGCTTTTCGGACCGGATTGTTCTTTCAGCATACGTTCTTTTCGAGTCATACCTCGAGTAAGGGTTCAATTACCACATTCCTCAAAGCTATATGCGTTTTGATCCGGTGCGTTATGATTTCTCTCCCGTATTAGCTCACGCTCAGATTCAAGTTACAGCTCTAGTTCCGGTTCCTACTCGTACGTGGTCGCTCCCGCCTTCAAGTCCACTTCAACAGTTCAACCTTCACAATCATCCACCTACTATCCTTTTGGAAAGTGTGTTAGATCAGTTAGCTGATGTTGTTAATGCTGAAGAAGAGGGGGAGGAAGATAAGGAGGAGGAGGAAGAGGGGCGAGCTCTTGGTCCTGGTTGACTCGTTCCACCCGTCTTATCGTATCTCGCCTTCGGACTACTCTTTTACCTTCAGTTCGAAGCCGGCTCCCAATCCGACAAACAGCACTCCTCCCTTTGCTCCTCCTCCTCCCCTGTTACCTATGCCGGCGATATTCCATAGGGCCATGGAACCTCCCAACATCAAGCACCGTCTCGTTTGCCTCTTTTCCTATTCTCTTTCGAATTAGTTTTTCCTACCGACTCCAAATCTCCGACTATACTGCCTTTGTTTAGAAAGTCTAAGTATGGAGGTTACTTCATCGTCCCCAGGACCTTGACCTTATTCATGGTGCGTTAGTCCTGAACCGTTTGTCTCTACCTACTCGTAAATCTTATGGGTTCTCTAGTGTTCCATAAATCCCTATAGTCACTTTAAATCCCCTCAACCTAGGTCGAGATGGAGACAGGTCTGGGGATAGAAAAGGGGGATGGATGATGAGAGAGAGGTTCCGTGGAGGGTCGTTAAGTATATTGAGGAGGGTATTGCTGGGACGGCTAGGGTTATGGTCGAGGGCTGTGAGACTGAGGAAAGATGAGGGCCGAAGCAAGAGTAGGGAAAGCGAGCATGCTAGAGATGTTGGGGAGTATGTGGAAGCATGACGGGTGGGGCTTTTGGAGTTTGAAAGAGTTCGATATGGTGGATGAGGATAAAAGAATGTGGGTTGTGCGTGACGAGGGATGGGGATGGTAGAGAACGAAGAGAGCAGAGATGAGGAGAATGGAGATGGTGGGGAAGAAGGAAGGGAACAGAATATGTATCTAGTAGGGGGCAGTTTGATACGTTGATACGTGTTGAGATCTTTTTTTTTCTTTGTTTTTATTTTGAGGTAGACTTATACTTGCGCTAATGATTTACAAATCCTCAATCGAACGATACTAGATCTACACAAATTCTAAGATGCCTGTTGTGCGTAAGTCGTTTTTGCCAGTGTCTCTTTGAGTGAAGATTTGAAACTGACATCTCAGACCTCCCTCCCTTTCTTTTCTGTTTTCTTTTTTTTTTCCCGGTCTCTGATCCTTCCTGTCTCTCCCATCGAAAAAATTGTCCTTAATTCCGTACACCTTCCACCGGTTCCACTACCTCCCCTCGGTTTCATATGCTGGTCGGTTTGCACAAAAAATCGACCCGTTTTTATTCAGAGGGTCGACCCGTTTTTACTGAAACACCCACCCGTTTTTATTCGATCACCTACCCGTTTTCATTCAAGCAACCTACCCGTTTTCATTTAAGCAACCTACCCGTTTGCACTCAACAGCCGGAACTTGCTGAGTAAGATGTTGATAAGCCTAATATGGTCAGATCTTATCTATAAGCTCCGTGACTCTACATCACCTGATCATGAAGCTGTCACATTGCTGGGTGATCATCGTGACACAGTGTGTGACTCTAGATGTGTGACTCTAAGTAACGTAGCTAACCAGCAAGATTTCTTTCTTGTTTTGTACAAGCAAATAGTCGGTTTTATATGCTGTCCCAAATGCACAAAAATTAAACCAACCCGTTTTTTTAGAATATCATCACCCGTTTTTAATGAGTTTCATGGGCACCCGTTTTCAAACAGAAACCTTACCCGTTTTTGTAGAATGCCCTCACCCGTTTTTAACAAGTTCTCATAGGCACCCGTTTTCAAATAGGAATCTTACCCGTTTTCACAATTTTCAGTCAGTGACATGAGTGACATGTCCTCGGCTAAAAGCCTATACCTTCATTTGGAAGGTGACTTGCTGGGCCGAGCATTGGCCGAGTGTGGGAACCAGCCCCTAACTTGAATGTCAGAGTTCTCACGGCCACCTCTGTACATGGCCATTGAGTTAGCGGCTTAGTATCATCGAGATGACTAAAGCTGACTGCTTGCTTGTACAAAATCACTCAGAAAAGAAAGAAATCTTGTTGGAAATCTACGTTACATTAGTATCAATCTCGTCACATTTAGAGTCACATATCTAGAGTCACACACTGTGTCACAATGACCAATCAGCAATGTGACAGCTTCACGATCAGGTGATGTAGAGTCACGTAACTTATAGATAAGATCTGCCCATATTAGGATTATCTATCTCTTACTCAGCAAGTTCCGGTCGGGTGTTGAGTGAAAACGGGTAGGCGCTTGATGAAAACGGGTAGGCCTTGAATGAAAACGGGTAGGTGCTTAAGTGAAAACGGGTGGGTGCTTGAGTGAAAACGGGTGGACCCTTTGAAAAAAAACGGGTCGATTTTTTGTGCAAACCGACCAGCATAGTTTTAGTCATCTCAAGCCGTTAACTCAATGTTCATGTACAGAGGTGGCTGTGGGAACTCTGGCATTCCAAATTAGGGGCTGGTTCCCACACTCGGCCGATGCTCGGCCCAGTAAGTCACCTTCCAAATTAAGGTGTAGGCTTTTAGCCGAGGACATGTCACTCATGTCACAGACTGAAAACGGGTAAGAAAACGGGTACCTATGAGAACTAATTAAAAACGGGTGAAGGTATTCTGTAAAAACGGGTCAGGTTTCTGTTTGAAAACGGGTGCCCATGAAAATCATTGAAAACGGGTGATGATTTTCTAAAAAAACGGGTTGGTTTATTTTTTGTGCATTTGGGACAGCATAGTTTCACGTCAACCCTTCCTTCAAACCCGCTTGATCCGAGAGTGATAGTATGCTGTCCCAAATGCACAAAAAATAACCCAACCCGTTTTTTTAAAATATCATCACCCGTTTTTAATGAGTTTCGTCGGCACCCGTTTTCAAACAGCAAGCTTACCCGTTTTTGTAGAATGCCATCACCCGTTTTTAAGGATTTCTCATAGGCACCCGTTTTCAAATAGGAATCTTGCCCGTTTTCATTCAGTGACATGAGTGACATGTCCTCGGCTAAAGCCTACACCTTAATTTGGAAGGTGACTTGCTGTGCCGAGCGTCGGCCGAGTGTGGGAGCCAGGCCCTAATTTGGAATGACAGAGTTCCCACAGCCACTTCTGTATATGACCATTGAATTAACGGCTTAGTATCATTGAGATGACTAAAACCGACTATTTTCTCGTACAAAACAACTCAGAAAAGCGAGAAATCTTGTTGGTAAGCTACGTTACATTAGAAGCAATCTTGTCACATTTAGAGTCACATATCTAGAGTCACACACTGTGTCACAATGACCACTCAGCAATGTGACACCTTCATGATCAGGTGATGTAGAGTCACAGAATCTATAGATAAGATCTGACCATATTAGGCTTATCTACATCTTACTCAGCAAATTCCGGCTGTTGAGTGAAAACGGGAAGGTTGCTTAAATGAAAACGGGTAGGTTAGCTTGAATGAAAACGGGTAGGTGGTTGAATGAAAACGGGTGGGTGTTTGAGTAAAAACGGGTGGACCCTCTGAATAAAAACGGGTCGATTTTTTGTGCAGACCGACCAGCATATGATAGAATCTGTAGCAGTGTAGTATTGTAATTATGGACAAAGTGCTGTGGGGAACGGGAGGACAGGGTAAAAGTCGGCAAAAACTGACAATTACGAGTATTATGCTGTCCCAAATGCTGCAAAAATCATTTCCCCCGAATTCTAATGCTCCCCCGTATCAAGAATGACCTCCCCCGTATTGAAATGAGCTCCCCCGTATTGAATGAGCTCCCCCGTATTAAACTAATCTCCCCCGTATTGGAATCATTAATAATATGGTAGCTTGCTATCGGCAAACTATCGGCATAGTTTCGACATTGTAAATTGAATAGAGTGGACTTTGATTTTCGAACTCCACATCAATTTTGTCATTATCTAAGCCAAACAGAGACCGATTTGGCACAGGTGGCTGTGTCGTTTTCGGTAAAATCTGACCCACGCTAGCGGAAACCCAAATTTTGAAGTTCATATTACCTTTGTAACTGGGAAACGGCGCCGTCTCATCTGGGATATTTCGGGAACTTCCACGCCACTCAAATGGTTCGATGTCGTTGACCTTTGTTTGGGTAATAACAGCTACATCTACCATTGTTGGCGGCATTCTTCTGTTCAACCGAGTGCGCTACATCCAAAGGATTGACTTTTACCGACTTACAGGTCAGTATATCTTTGTGAGTTTTTTATGTTGCGTATGTCAGACTGAGTGCATAGGAAATCTCAAATACAACTGAATTTATGGAGCAACTCGCCATAAGGCCCATCCACAACATTTTATTTAGCTTAGAAATGACCCTTTTTTTAAGCAAGCATAGGAGGTAGCTGTTCATCCAATGAACACGCTGCAACCATTATAGTCCGGGTGCAGGGGTCAGGACCCTAATTTAAATGACCCATCCTTCAATAGCCCACTGGGTCCCAATGTCAGAATGGCTATTTTTCTGACACCTCAATAGACCACATCTGCAACACAGATATCTTAAAAATGGAGCTACAGATATAATGGAGGAAAACTAGTTAATTTCTCACCAAATAAAAACAACCAAAAATCTGCATTGCAGATATGGTCTACCGTCTGACTTCTTTTTGTTTTAGCCAATATTTTCATTTTTCTGAGCAGGGTCATCACATTTCTCATTGCGGACACACTAATGATAAAGAATAATGTATAGATCATCAATACTAAAATTTGGAGTGTTACTTCATTTTACTGACAATTGTGACTTGCCAACACCTATAGAGTCAATGAATAGATGATTCACAGTGTGTACTCAAATTGGGCACCATAAACACAATTTTTTACCAGGCCTTTTAAGCTCAGATCTATTCAAGTCTAATTTTTAAGTGAAGGTGGGACCCTCCAAAACTCCCATTGCAGATCTCTATTGAAAATACCCTTGCAGAACTTGAAAGTAATACAAGTTGTTAATGTGTACCAATTGGGGTTTTTGTCAGTAATCCTCGCTTGTTCTGAAAATATACGTAAACATGTGTAATTTGAGTTTTGTGCTACATGTAGACTCAGTGTGGTAGAGCACATAAATGAAATTTCAACATAGGAAAAAGACTGAAGTATGCACTGGGGAAAAGAAAAGAGAAAGAAAATAGACACAAAAAATGTGACTCTGATCAGTTACTAAGCTCTGGAGAATTTTGATACTGTGTTGCATAAACTACCTACAATGCAAAGATTAACTAGCTTATAACATACTGCTATGACTAGAATTTAGCTGGTTCAAAATTCAGAGCATATTGTAAGTTGGGTCTTATTAAATCAGGGGTTGTATTCAAAACGGGGGCGATATTTAATACGGGGGATGATATTTAATACCGGGGTCATATTAGAAATCGGGGCAAATTTATTACGAAATCGGGTGCTATTTTTGCAGCAAAGTGCCCAGCATAGTGCCCAGCATACTTTGCTGCAAAAATAGCACCCGATTTCGTGATAAATTTGCCCCGATTTCTATTACGACCCCCGTATTAAATATCATCCCCCGTTTTAAATTATCGCCCCCGTTTTGAATACAACCCCCGATTTGATAAGACCCAACTTACAATATGTCCTGAATTTTGAACCAGCTGGATTCTAGTCATAGTAGTATGTTATAAGCTAGTTAATCTTTGCATAGTAAGTAGTTTATGCAACACAGTATCAAAATAGAGACCACTCTCCAGAGCTTGGTAACTGATCAGAGTCACATTTTTTGTTTCTGTTTTCTTTTTCTTTTCTTTTCCCCAGTGCATACTTCAGGCTTTTTCCTATGTTGAAAATTCATTTATGTGCTCTACCACGCTGAGTCTACACATTAGGGCGCTGTATCAAAGGCCCTCGTACAATACAACCTGATTATACAATGTATCATATGTAAAATACCAGAGGGGTCCCAAATTTTCATGTATTAAACTGCATTAAAGTCGAAGTTTCTGCCTAGCTCCTATATGTCTGTAAGCACCCTTTGCATGTTTTCTATGTATTAAAAGTACCTGAAATTGTTCTTAATACATTGAGGTCAGCTTGAAAAGGGTATGTGCACAGTCACGCTTTGAGAATCTTCATTTTTGTCTCCATATGGTCTCCGAGTTGCCTTCACATTTCGGCTGATCCATACGGAGTCAAGGAGCAATTATTGAATCCGAGGATGAGGATGTCAAGAATAATACTTCTACTCCTTTGGCATCAACCCGAAGGATTGTACATGCATCCAACACTGAGCAGGTTGATATTACAGAGTATGTTGACTCCACATCCCCATCAGTGCATGCTAGATATGGTCATGGCCAGCCAAAGCTGGCTGCAACCAGAATTCAGGCTGGAACAACCCAAAAGAAATCCACAAAGGAAAAGAAATGGACAGCTGCTGATGTCGAGTACAAACCGGAGGATATTGACTGGTAGATATATTTCCTATATGCCTTTTATACATACAATACGTAGTAATACAAGTATTTTACATTGTATTATATGTATAATACCAAAGCGAGTTGTATAATACATATAGTACACATACCACAAAATTCAAATTATACATGTTTACTGAGTCTTTAGTAATATTCTCAGAACAAGAGAGGATTACTGACAAAAACCCCAATTGGTACACATTAACAACTTGTATTACTTTCAGGTTCTACAAGTGGATTTTCAATAGAGATCTGCAATGGGAGTTTTGTTCCTTAAAAAGTGGACTTGAATAGATCTGAGCTTTAAAAGCCTGTGAAAAAATTGTGTTTATGGTGCCCAATTCATTGAGTACACATGAAACATCTATTCAGGTGTTGGCAAGTCACAATTGTCAGTAAAATGAAAATATCATGAGAGTGAGACAAGATTGAGACCTACTTTCCTGATCAAAATTTACTTTTCAAGTGACACCCCAACTTTCAGTATGTATTGATGATCTATACATTACTATTTATTGCAAGGTCTTCCAGTATCTCACAAAATACTTATTATTAGTGTGTCTGTAATGAGAAATGTGATGACCCTGCTCAGAAAAGTGAGAAATTAAGTAGTTTTCCTTCATTATATCTGTAGCTCCACTTTTTAAAATATCTGTGTTGCAGATGTGGTCTATTGAGGTATCAGGAAAATAGCCATTCTGATATGGCATTGGGACCCAGCCTTGGGCTATTAAAAAATGGGTCATTTCAAGTAGGTTCCTGACCCCTGCACCCGAGCTATAATGTTGCAGCGTGTTCACCGGATGAACAACTACCTCCTACTATGCTTTCTTAAAAAGAAAAACGGGTCATTTCTAAGCTAAATAAAATGGTGAGCCCTATGGCGACTTGCTCCATAAATTCAGTTGTATTCGAGATTTACTATGCACTCAGTCCTCAGTCTAACATACACAACATAAAAAACTCACAAAGATATGCTGACCCACAAGAGTCGGTAAAAGTCAATTCTTTGGTTGTAGCACACTCGGTTGAACAGAAGAATGTTGGCAACAATGGTAGACATAGCTGTTATCGAACCATTTGAGTGGCGTGGAAGACTTTCCCAAATATGTCGGATGAGACGGCCCCATTTCCCAATTATCAAAGGTAATATGAACTTCAAAATTTGGTTTTTCGCCCCAGCGTCGGTCAAAATTTTTCTAGAAAACACCGGAACAAAAACAACACAGCCACATGCACGAGTCGGCTTAGATACGGCTTACATGATGAGAAGATTGATGTGGAGTTTGAAAATTAAAGTCCACTCTATTCAATTTGCAATGTCGATAGTATGCCGATAGTTTGCCGATGATAAGCTATCATATTATTAATGGTTTTAATACGGGGGAGGTCATTCAATACGGGGGAGGTCATTCATGATACGGGGGATAGCATTAGAATACGGGGGAATTGATTTTTGCAGCATTTGGGACAGCATAATGGTGAGTTATTTTCTTTCTTTGACTTTTTTCGGGTGTTCAATCATAGGTTTTCGTCTTATTCCGGAAGAAGAGCGTTTGCTTTCTTTCACTGTTTACGGATATGAAGGTTGAATTGCGTATCTTTTAGGTTGCCTTTCTTTGAATCTAATGTTGTGGGTTCATCTTTGTGCTATCGCATCGTGATTATGACTGATGGTTGCATTTTTCCCCTCTTATCTAGATTTTTGCCTTTCGCTATCACTCGTTTGTTCACCCTTTCACCTGTTGATCCCATTTATCCATCTTATTCATCAGTTCATCCTATAAGTACTTCTATATCTCCCTGACCGTGGCCGATATGGTATATACATTTATACTTCTCTGCTATGCGATTCGGAACACCTGTACACTTTTTATTGCTACCGCTCTCTTCCTCCCTTTTTCTCGTATTATTCGAGATGACAACGAATTTTCTTCAAGGGCACTAGTTGCCCATGCATAATCTCATACATACTTACATATCTGCATGCGCATATACACATACATATATGCATGGTATAACAAGGCTTTATATGTACCGTGTTCCCATGTCATATACATATAATGAATAATAAAACCATAAGTCTGATGTAATATATACTTACCTTGTTTCATTTTTACTCTTCTTGGTACCTACATATGCTAATAGTTAGATGATCAATGTAAGTGGTCGATGGCTGATCCCGGAAATTCAAAAATGCCTCAAAACATAAGTCTACTACTTAATCTCCCCAAGCCCTCCAATTCCAAGCCCAACCGCAAGACCGTACCGGTCCAATGTCCCTCGCTCAAATCAGTCCTGCTCGATTCTACTGTATACCTGAAATTGTCCCATGTTTCCAGAAGCTCGTTGGACCATGTTGTCTTCCATATCTTCCATCTCATCCTTCCCGTCTTTTGGCTATACTCGCCCTCTCCCTCTACGACTTAAAACATAACCTTTGATCTTCTACACCTTTCACTTGTTCCCCTATCTCTCTTCGTCTCACAGTGACCCTTCAGAATAGCTCAATTTAAAGACAATCGAGCTCATAGCGGTGTGTTTCGGCGTCACGGGAGAAGTTGCTGCAGGGAAAGGCGGGATGAGGTTGGTGTCAATGAACAATTACACAGGAAGTATTGACTCAAGCAGCGCAGGAAAGAGTAAGAAGGAGATGAGAATGGTGTGTCAATCGATGAGGCTATGTTACCGATTTTAAATGAGGGGTTGAGGAATAGGTGTAGGAACAAGGATGAGAGTGGGTGGAGTACATGGATTGTGTGTGTCGACCACTTTAGAGGTATGGTGAGTTCCTTCACCTTTTTTTTGAATGTTTATCGACCTTATTATTCAGGGAAAATGGTACTCTTCAGTTGTTGTGGACGTTAGTGTTATATTTCCTTTTCATTGCATTTCTTGATGTGGTATAAAGCTAAGAATTAATACTGTACTTCTAGGTTCCTCTTTGCTATAGTTATAAGCCTGTACCTTTATCCCAATCAAACTCGTCATTGTTATCAATAAACCTCGATATTGAAACTCAGTTTTCTGGTAAATGATCCCTTCAAAGCCTGTCTTCCCAGCTTATACATGTACCGTTCTACGACGAAAAAAGTTCTCTGTCGTGATGCATATACATACCAGTATTATGGTAAAGTGCACAGCTATTTCATTTGAAATCACATCAACAATTGATAAGAGGCGCTTACCCTTCCATTTAGAGTAGATGTTGATCTAGGGTTGTTTTAACTGCTGTTGAATGCAGACAATAAAAGGATGCACAGCCCTACACGTATAGCCAAGAGGGATCTTACCTTCCTACCATCAGGTATGCAGTTCATCCTTCCCCTCTTCCCCTCCCCTGCGAGTCTGGAAAAAACTGACCGATTCGAATTCCTGACTTAGCTCTCGAGTATACTCTCTCCGTACAATGCGTCTCCTTAACACCAATACCTTTCGGGTCAAAGAATTCCTTACCGAAATCCCCAAATACTCTATTCTCTCGCACACCTGGGAGAAGGACGAGGTCACGTTCCAGGACATCCAAAATTTTGATGTTGCCAGGCGCAAAGCTGGCTGGTCCAAGATCGAGAACGCTTGCGCATATGTTCGAAAATACAAGTTTGACTGGATCTGGATCGACACATGCTGCATCGACAAGTCCAGTAGCGCTGAGCTTTCCGAAGCGCTTAACTCGATGTACAAGTACTATGCAGAGGCTCATGTCTGTATTGCGTACTTGAATGATTTGGAAAAGAGCTCAAGCAAGGATACCAAGTTGTTGAATAGGTTGAAAAGGTGTAAATGGTTCACACGAGGCTGGACACTTCAGGAGCTGATTGCACCGCGTTACATGGTCTTTTTGGATAAGGAGTGGCAGCGCGTCGGTACTCGTTTCAGCATGCGACATCTTGTGTCTGAAGTAACCTCTATTCCGGTTTACCTTTTTGAAGGAGATCGCTGGGACCATCCTTTATTTTCAGAGCGGAACACGGATAAAAGAAAAAGAGAGCTTGGGGACTACAGTATTGCACAGAAAATGTCATGGGCTGCCAAGAGAGTGACAACCGGTGGCGTGAATTCTGCGTGTCACCCTGCGTGCCTGCGTGCCGGTGGCTGTGCACCTGAAATTTTTTATTTCGTTTTCCCCGTTAACTGGGAAGTTTTTTTTCAAGATATTAGCCTTAGAAGTATTATATAACATGCAGTATCAAGCTATATTAAAAATTGTACTGATTGCGCCCTGCAAAACTTGTAAATAGCTTGCAGATTAATTTGGCGGCACGCAGATTTTTCGTTTGACACGCAGGTCACGTGA
>ML179876.1:27650-40686 GCA_004369135.1 Dendrothele bispora CBS 962.96 | reverse complement strand
CCCACTGGCTGTCCAGTCTGAGAGTCCCATATTCTGACTGCCTTGTCTCTTGATCCAGACGCTATGTGTTTGCTATTAGGGGAGTATGCCACTGACAGAACAGAGTCAGTGTGGCCCTGCAGAGGCTGGCCCACTGGCTGTCCAGTCTGAGAGTCCCATATTCTGACTGTCTTGTCTAAAGATCCAGACACTATATGTCTGCCATCAGGGGAATATGCCACCGATCGCACACAGTCAGTGTGGCCCTGCAGAGGCTGGCCCATTTGCTGTCCAGTCTGAGAGTCCCATATTCTGAGTGTCTTGTCTAAAGATCCAGACACTATGTGTCTGCCATCAGAGGAGTATGCCACTGACTCAACATAATCATTGTGGCCCTGTAGAGGCTGGCCTACTGGCTGTCCAGTCTGAGAGTCTAGTATTTTAACTGTGTTGTCTAAAGATCCAGACACTATGTGTCTGCCATCAGGGGAGTATGCCACTGACCGAACATAGCCAATGTGCAGAGACTGGCCCACTGGCTGTCCAGTCTGAGAGTCCCATATTCTGACTGTCTTGTCTGCAGATCCAGACACTATGTATCTGCCATCAGGGGAGTATGCCACTGACTCAGACCGGCTAGTATGGCCCTGCAAAGGCTGGCCCACTGGCTGTCCAGTCTGAGAGTCCCATATTCTGACTGTCTTGTCTCTAGATCCAGACACTATGCATCTGCTATCAGGAGAGTATGCCACTGACAAAACATTATTGGTGTGGCCCTGCAGAAGCTGGTCCACTGGCTGCTCAGTCTGAGACCCCCATATTCTGACTGTCCTGTCTTCAGATCCAGATACTATGTGTCTGCCATCAGGGGAGTATGCCACTGACTGAACATAGCCAGTGTGGCCCTGCAGAGGCTGGCCCACTGGCTGTCCGGTCTGAGAGTCCCATATTCTGACTGTTCTATCTTCAGATGCAGACACTATGTTTCTGCCATCTGGGGAGTATGCCACTGACCAAACCCAGCCAGTATGGCCCTGCAGAGGCTGACCCACTAGCTGTCTAGTCTGAGAGTACCATATTCTAACTGTCTTGTCATGAGATCCAGACACTATGTGTTTGCCATCAGGGGAGTATGCCACTGACTTAACCCACTCAGTGTGGCCCTGAAGAGGCTGGCCCACTGGCTGTCCAGTCTCAGAGTCCCATATTCTGACAGTCTTGTCTTCAGATCCAGATACTATGTGTCTGCCATCAGGGGAGTATGCTACTGACAAAACAGGATCAGTGTGACCCTGCAGAGGCTGGCCCACTGGTTCTCCAGTCTCAGAGTCCCATATCCTGACTGTCTTGTCTTCAGATCCAGATACTATGTGTCTGCCATTGGGGGAGTATGCTACTGACAGAACATTGTCAGTGTGGCCCTGCAGAGGCTGGCCCACTGACTGTCCAGTCTGAGAGTCCCATATTCTGACTGTCCAATCCAATGATCCAGACACTATGTGTTTGCCATCAGGGGAGTATGCCACTGACCAAATGCAGGTCATGTGGCCCTGCAGTGGCTGGCCCACTAGCTGTCCAGTCTGAGAGTCCCATATTTTGCCAACTGAAGATCCAGACACTATGTGTCTGCCATCAGGAGAGTATGCAACACAGAGTATAATATTTGAGCAATGCAATACTTTTAGTGTACTTGACCAGTTTCTTGCTTGCATTGCTATTTTTATGATATTCTTCACATGCTTTTGTGGTGCTTTAAAGTGCTCTACTTGTTCTAAAGCCATAGATAGTGCTGAGACATACAAGTGTGGAGTGCTTTCCTTAATTGCTCCAAAAAACCTTTCCACTGTGCCTTGGACTTCATCCAGAAGTAGATCAAGGTAATTTTCCTGGCACAAAAAACTTAGTCTTTTTGTATTGTTCATATTATAAAATCCTTACCTGACATGCTTTTGCCCAATCTCTAGTACTTTTGAGGCAATCAGTATATGTATGTAATTCTCCCATCAAACTAAGGCATTCAAGCCAGTATATCAGCCATTTGTGTGTTATAAATTCCTTGATGCTTTCTTTAAAGGTTTTCATCTCAAAGTGTTTGCTTGCCTCCACTATGTGCTTGCTCCAAAACCTGCAGCTGTACTGTAACTGAGATGATATATAGTTTTTGACTCTTTGGCCAATTGGTGGATTAACAACTTCTGTATTTGCCAGACATGATGTCTCCAACTTGCAGATATTGAACTTGAGCTCTGTTTTCAAGATTTTCATGCATATTTTTGACATCATCATGTGGGCTTCTTCTTCTTTTATAAGCCACCTTCCTGAGCTGTCTCCTGATATCATAAATTCTCTGAATGATAAATGGTTATAAAGTTTTTCATCATATTTATATACTACTGCCTGAAGATTTTGCAAAACCTTTTCAACCACCCCAGACATTGTCTCCTGAACATTCAACAGCTTGCTCAATGTTATCATTGATACAGGCTCTGGAGCAACCAAAAGTACACTCATCACTGCCTTAAAATATCTATGATTTCTCTCTTCACTGAAAGCTTCTTTCAGCACCATGTCATATAAATCATAAAGCTGTTGGTATGGGTTCCCATTCTCATCTTCTTTGTGTCCAGTCATAAGAATATCATTCAAGCTAGTTCTTTCATCCATCCCTGTTTTTATATAGCTCATGGCTGTCTTGATCCAAATAAAAAGACCATCAGCTTTGTTAACTAGTCTGTTTATTTGCTCAGAAGTAAACAGTCTGTCTTTGAGCTTTGATTTGATGAATAGTTCAATGTCTGAATGACTGTTATAGTCTACTGTGAGATCAAAACTGAAAGAGGAAGATTCCAAAACATCCTTTATTTCTGGGTTTGGCCTGCTAGTGATGACTATTTTAAGCATGGATCTTTTATTGCAAAGATCCACCAGACTTTTGAGTAACATTTCACGATCAAAGTCTGTTCCCCACTCATCGAGTCCATCAATCAATATCATCATCTTTTTACTGAATGAATTTCTGAGATTGTCTGGGTTCAGAAACTTTTTGAGTTGCTGAGACAGTGGCAAATCTGCCGCATTTAAAGATGGATTCTCATTAAAAAATTTCAGTAAGATTTTTTTATAGTCTGGGCATGTTCTTGCTAGTTGATAACAAATAGTTGGCACCAATAAAGATGGTTTGCTAGTCTCCTGGCCCTTAACACAGTGAAATGTTAATGCAAGAGCAATACTGCCATAGTTCTCGTCTAGATCTCTAATCCTGGAGGCCAGAGACACTGCCACTGTACTTTTACCAGTGCCAGCAATACCAAAGATCCAAGCAATTTTACTTTGAGCACTGATCACCCATGCTTCCAGATCTTTAAGTAGTTTTTCTCGAGTTCCTTCCAGGCATTCATCAGTTTTCTTTGCAGGATGTAAGATAGGAACCAGCCTCTCTCTGAGAGTAGCAATTTCACTTTCATCTAGTGATAAAATCATTAAAGATAGCATATTATTTGGCTTTCCAAAATACTTACAATTGATATTTGTAGTCTGCACTAAATCCCTTCCAATGTTGTTGATCTGTGATCTCACAAAACTGTTGCCTGAGGCATGCTCAAAAAAGTGAGCTCCAGACTCTTGGTGGCCTGTTATTTGTTCATTAACAGGTTGGCAAGAATGATCACAATCTCTCTGCTTACCTGGCACACTCTGATTCTGCCTTTCAGCATTTCCAGAGATAGTGATAGTGCTTGGACCTTTGTGTGGAAGATCCTGGTCAACAGTGCTGTCACTGTTCTGATCAGAATGAGCTTGTAGACTAGAGTATTGATCATGAGTTGTATGTACAGCCTTTTGGCGCTTGGTTTGACGCATGATGTTGAAGGAGAAATGACCGTAAAGATTATCCAGTTGCACGTGAGGATGAGATAAGTTCTGTCAAGCAAACCTTATTTCTCTGTTCCAAACCTTAAATTTTGAGGTTAAATTTAGCGCTCCTGTCAGACATGATGAAGGCGCTAGCACTACAATTGAGTCTAAAACAAAACGGATCAACTCAGAAATACGCAAAGATGAGCCCTACCGGGCTCGTTATGTGTTTCAGCTGATCAGGCAGGAAACTACTAGTATCTGATTTCTCCGGACGAAATATCCCGAGTCGAGAGCTGACGTGGTACTGAAAAAAGGTTTCCCTTCTTCAAAAGCTCAAGTCAGTTGACCGCTGATGGTAACAACTGGACGTCTTTCAAAAGGGTCCAATGGTCAAAATGCGAAATGAAGCTGATTTGAAAAGAAAAGAGCAATCGGCCCCTTGGTGTTTTTTCATAAAAGAATAATGATACTCCGAGTAGGTAGCACCATGCATCAGTACGAGCTAGTCTCCACCAACTGCATGTCCCCCAGACCCGGGGCACTAAAGAGGCAATGATACATGCTTCTTTTCTTTTCCAGCTATTTTTGACCCAATGTCATATTCTTTAGAAGAACGGTTTGCACAAAGTATCATCCCGAAAGTTATTTTTCCGATGCCGAAGTTCTCGCTCCTATTCTTAAGTCAACCTGACCCCTACCCAAGTAGCTCTAAGCTATTGAGTCTAATTTCACATATTCCATTGCGCCTCTCGAGCGCTCGCTGATCTCAACGGGCTCTCATCGCACAATATGGACGCAAACCTTGACATTGCCTTGACAAGACAATGACGCCAAGTTGATATCATACTTCTGATGCTATTAATTCAACTCTTCAGCGGAAATTTCATTGTAAATAATCAAAACCAACGAACCGGCACATTCGTTGTCGTTATCTCAACAAAGCCAGTTTAAAAACCGAAGAATCAGTTGTCAAGCATAAGTACTTTCGAGTGGTGGAGATGGCGGCATAACAGACTCTCCCCACTTTACTCCGCACGCACAGCGCTCCCCCACCCCGTTCACAGCTTAACACTAAAGTGTTCTTCGAAGCCACATGGCCCACGATACTTGAAGAATTGAACAATAATTATAACCGTAACGAAGACGGCAACATAACAGGGTGCCTTCCCTACAATGGTATTAACTTGTTAATTAATGAGATAAGTATATCCGTGTCCGCACCCGAGTTCATCTTCACGAAGGAGAACGCGACCAGTTGTTTTCTGAACTCATTGCGACCAATTAGTATATGTATATACTCAACCATCTTCTCCCTATCAACGACTTCTTCTTTGCCTTCTTCCATGATAATCCACCCATAATCATGACCAAACGCAAGAACCAAAAGGGGGCATGTCCAGCCTAAGCCCTCGTGTATCTAATCTCCCGAGAGAAGAAAACGAAGACGAAAGAAAACGAATACGTTTTCGGACACCATCACCACCTACGACATTTCCTCGTCACAGTGTTGCAATCCCAATTCCACAGGATCAGAGGCGGTGGTGGTCCTATACTCGAGTCCGAATACGACCGTCAAAGACAAGAAAGCGAGAAAAAATCAATAAATGAAAAATGAAGAGTCTGGGATGCCGAGAGGTGCTCTATGGAGACTTTGAGAGGATCTTGAGGGTTTGAATAAGGTTTGAGAGACCGGTTTGGGCAAGGAAAGGGCCAGGGTGAGCGAAAGTAAGGAAGACAGGTAGGTGGTGGTGTCTGACAAAGACGAGGACTCTTGAGATTGGGTATTCAGGAGAATAAAAGTTTTGTGGAAGGGAAGGGACACGGGTGAAGAGTTTGTAGAAGATATTTCGGACCGCATGTTGTGTGTACGTGTGTCTTGAAAAGCACTAGATACGCCGTTACGAGGTTGTAGAAAAAAGGGTCGGGAGCAAGGGCTATGACGCTGGCGTAGCGACGCTACTACTATGCTGAGAAGAGTAACAATGTTCGGTGGTGACAGGTGAAGGGAGAGAGTAGTATGATGGAGAGTGTTCAGGATGAGCTACTCGTTTCTCGGGACTATATGGGAGACAACGGTGTTTCTCATCTATATCGAGAACAATTGGATGAGGTACGTACATGCTCGAATATATCCTTTCCTTTTCTCGTTTCCATCCCCTCACTCTTCTAGACCTCATATGCTCCAATATATCAGTATCATTTAGACGGGGAAAACCATGTCTGGAAAGTGAGAAAGGACTTTTGGAATTTATTGGACCGTTACTGTCGATGTTGTCACGGTCTCGCTAAGAAACATGCCCAGTGTACAGACATGATGTTTCATCCGGGACATGGATTTGCCTAGGAAGAATTGGGAAGATGAAGATCGAAACCATATGCAGCGGTGTGAAAACCGAGAGGAAGGATTCCGATGTCAGTTGGCAAGGGCCGCCGACGAGGCAGGATTTGTACGTGCCCGAGATACAGGGACGGGCGGAGGAAGAGTCGGAGTCTGATGAGTTAGTAGCGCTGAAAGGGTAATGTCCTAAAGATGATTTGACGTTCAGCGTTGGAGGACCAGTACATGATGTTTGAGAGAAACGCGCACCAATGAGGCAGTTGTTCCAAGCTGAGAGTCTTGAGACGTTGTTTCAATACTTTAGTTCCAAGCCAACTCCTGGGACCTGAATCACGCACTTATTAACATTACGTCCTGACTTGAGTTTAGCTGGCTACCCAATCCAATAGACAAGTTTTTGTGGAGGTAATAAAAGGCAGTAGGAGATGGGACGCGTGCATACGTGGGCTTGGTGCTAGATATGCGCGAATACAATGGGAACGACGTGTATACGGCGAGAAGAGAGAAGAGTCCATGTAAAACGTTCT
Source organism: Dendrothele bispora CBS 962.96 (assembly GCA_004369135.1). Taxonomy (NCBI): domain Eukaryota; kingdom Fungi; phylum Basidiomycota; class Agaricomycetes; order Agaricales; genus Dendrothele; species Dendrothele bispora. Next base: position 33,987 of record ML179876.1, on the reverse strand, counting down.
GGATTCGAGATGAGGAAGTGTAGAGATGGAGCAGTACGACAAAAAATAGCATACGTGCAGCTTTCTGTGGTGACGGTCACACCCATGCTCACGTCAGACGCGGGCCGATGAACTGACTCCGAGTCCTTCGACGTGTCCTCTCCAACGGCGCGACGTCAATTTCATCCACGCGACCACACCTGGGCTATGGCTAGCTACTCAGTCACCAAGAAACCTCTTTCTCCGAATCAAACTACAACGGTGATCGTGACCTTCGGGAGGCTTTGCCTGCTTCGTCTCTTCAAAAGGACATCGATTTCCTTCTCGCTGGTTCCAGTGACTTGCACAATAAAACTGGCTTCTGACGGTCCTACTCCTGGCGGTGTCGACATGCACGATTCCGATTAATTCTTGAGTCAACTTTCATAGTATGATGTGATGGATGGAGAACCTCGAACTTAAACATATACACCAACACGTCTGCATACAAATTTCGCGCCAGCACTAACGTTAACTCTGGATACCAGCAATAACACTATCAACGTTTCCGCCTGTGACATCTTTGTCAATTCTGCGACTAGGGAAGGAAAGAGAGTAAAAACATTTGAGGCGCTGTTTGAACTCAGAGTAGTGACCATAACACGACCGTACAAAAGGTCGTTGGGCATGGTCGAAGAGGAATGATTTCGTCGTTCTCTTCCCACTTTTCATTTCCTAATCTTGCTATTCCTAACACTTATTCATCCAGTACATTTTGAAGAGCCCGACTTCTTCCTCATAGGCCATATGCCTGTCCAACGAGACAACTGGCCGCGTGTAGTCAACGCTATCCGTTTCGTTCACTCTGAAGCCCCTATTTTCGGCAGTCCGCGATTGCAGATTGAATTTGACAGTCAGTCGACGAGTTTGGAAAGCAAAAGGTATATGGAAACCGCCGGTACGTGTTTAGTTCCCTGTCAATTCTTCGATTGTACACATAATGACGGTAATGATATAAGTATATACTATCTTACATGGCGTATATTAATTTAGACTGCATGTTTACCAAGTTCTCCTCGGATCCCATCTCCTTCTCCCATCGATACTTCGATACTTCGATAACCACCTACCCACTTACCAATTTCAATACGAGAGCATCCGACTTCAACTCCAACGCCTTCTTCTCACTACTCTTTGTTCCGACTCTCACAGCAGACCACGGTAATTCTAATGACCATGAATGTTACTCTTCCTCCCCACTTGCAATTTGACACTCCCCCTCGGCCTTCAAATAAGCCACGGCCTCAAAAGCTCTCTCCGAGCGTTTCAACTTCTCTTTCCAATTCGGTGTCGCACCTGAAGAACTTCACAATCAACCAAGTCACTAGTCTTCTCACCCCTAATGGAAACCCAAGACCTTCCTTTCTCCCTTGCCATTTTTCGTTCTAACTTCTCATCTTTCTCTTCCTCAAATTCCTCCGACTTTGTGATGATAGAGGGAATGAACACTGCCGTTCCCCCTTTAAGTTTCCTCATGTTAATAAACTCGGGTTCTTTGCAATTCGATGTTCATACCGGACTGTTCATGAAGAACGATCAACTGACGGCTTCTCCGTTGATGCGTTCGGTTTCATACCCGGAGTAGAGCGAGGCGTCGCATTGGATGTGAAAGAAGCATTGGACAAGTAAGGGAAGCTGATAAGATTAGGAAAAAGGACGAAGGATTAGGAGGACTAGGAAACGAGTTAGAGAAGAGAAGAGGAGTTGTATACAAGAGGTGACTCGAGAATGAGGTAGATCAAATGTCTTTTCAAGTTCATAGACACTATACTACAGATGGTAGTGACGAGGATGAGGACCTCACATTGGGCTACATCACAATGGACTAGTGTCCTGGAATTAGAGACGACACGCTTCATACGCCTCTGAAATTGTTCGATACACTTGATTCCATATCTTCGGGCAATCCGTTCACGATTGACCGGACTCCAGTTTCGCGCAAGCCACTGTTAGTTGTTTTTCGAATTCCACCTCGTCCAACCCTGCGTTAACCAACTCGACTCTCGTTGACCTCGTCTTTGTAGATTTCGTTCAAGACCAGCTTTTAGGGATTTTGAATGACGTGCAAGCGTAGCCAGGGGAGGACAAGATGAAGAAATGGGAAGAGGAGGATGCGCAGAGTTATTCGACGTTGTTGAGTACAGAGGTGTTGGGCGTTTGGGCAATGGGGAATTGGAATTGAGTGTTTTGAAGATGTGTTTATGAAGTGTGATAAAACCGGGTTGATATTTAGAAGAATCTAGTAGGTAGTAGATGCAAAATATCAAGTGTGTGTTGTTAAATTTGTTTGTTGGGTGGTTCCAAATTTTTTTGAGGGAGGTTCAGACTCATAGTATACTGCTACACAAAGTTGGATTTCAAGACTCATTTAGCAAGTGAAATTTTTGAAAAGATGGTCAATGGTTCATATTATTATCACTCATAGGTTAGAAATGAAATTCTATTACAGCTTCATAATTATACGGAATCGATCGAAAAAATTGACATCGGGTCAACCAACGGCTCATTGTCTCTCATTGTCAGCTCGTGATTGCCTTGCATCCGAGCCGAATGCCGACCATCCACATCAACAACGTCATGCAACTGTCTCACCGCCGACTGCAGGCCAACTGTGAGGCGTTGGTTGACCCGATCCAGTTTTTTCGATCAATTCTGTATAATTATAAAAATAGCTGTAACAACTCAAAAGATGTAAAAGGTACAGAACTGGTGAAAAAGTGTTAAGCAACTCATACTTATATGAAGAGGGGAGGTTGTAAATTGTAATTGAGTATCTATGTATTCTGTATTTTGCTACCAATTGGTACGGATTGTAAATGTACTGTTAGAATAAGATGTTTTGTCATGGACCACATTGTATGGAGCCGGATGATATATTGTGCTCGCCTGTAGCTCACTGCAATCACATAAAGTTGGTACATGGTTTCTACCTACTTTTATACTACTAGTTCACTACAAATATAGGTATGACAACATATACTACATGTTGAGGCAATCAGTCTTGCCAATGTCCGGGCCAGGACCCCGTTGGCCCTCGACCCAGCCCGGACCGACCCTGAGGTCCAGGTCCAGTGGCTGTGTAATGCCCGACCTGGACCTGAAGGGCCAGGTCAAGGGTCAAGGTGTCATGAACTCCCTCAAATCGCGATTTACTTATTTCCTTTTCTTTATCTTTCATTGTTTCTTACTGCGAATAGTCGCTCAAGCCCCTATTCGCGACTATTCGCAGATCGACGATCACTTACTATTACATTTCCCGTTCTACCGTGATCGCGACAGGTCCTATGCGGTCGCGATCACCTATCGTGCGGTGGCCAATGGCTAAAGCACCTCTTTGACAGTTAGATCGATCGTACTCCTTACTTTATAGTATATAAACCTTAGTGTATATTGTAGATTCCTTACTCTAGTCTGGTTAATAACCCAGGGACTTATTCTCGCGATTCTCAAACCTTTCTCGTTGACGACTTACTCGCGACTCGTGGAATCTAGGTCTTGACATTAGACTAGAGTACCCCTTGAGTAACTCGTCGACAATTCTCCTCACTACTAGCCTTACGACTAGTCCCCTACTTGCGATTACGCATCTCTAGGTCGAACCCTTGAGTTCCCTAAAGACCCGACTCAGATGGATGAACCACCTATCGATCCCATGGCTAACATGGACGAACCTATACCACAGCCACCCCAACCACCAGTACCGGGTACGGCCGAGTGGTACCAATCGCTCACAGAAGCAGAACAGGGCTGGCTCTTGAATCTTAGGATTTGGGAAGCAATTGGTGCCCTTACACAAGAACAACACGGTGTTATCCATGCGATTACCGATCTCCAGACCAAAGTCGCAGAGATTAACACCAACACTAGTTCAGTCGGAACAAACGCGAATACTAAATCCGACGCCAAACCAAAGGCATTTGACGGGAAACCCGAGCATGTAGATTCATTCTTCAGTCAACTTTACCTTTACTTCCGTAACAAAGCGAAGAAATTCGAAACAGACGAAGCTAAAGTCCTCGAGACCCTTGCATGGATGACGGAGGGTTCCGCAGCCAAATGGTCGGCTAACCGGACCCGAAGTATTGAAGCAGGAGGCGCTCCGGGGACTTATGCAGATCTGAAGAAGGATATTCGCACTGCGTTCGGAGGCGGTAACCAGGAAGATGTCGCTCAAAGACGTATTCAAGCAATCTACCAAGGGAAACGAACCGCGAATGACTTCTTTTTGTCCTTCGAAGAATATAAAGAAGACAGTGGTCTCGATGACAAGGCCCTCATCATGCGACTCAAGCAACAGTTGCGATTGGACATCGTCGAACGCATTTACGGTATGGAGACTACTCCCGACACTTACACGGGATGGAAGACCGCTGCGACTAAGTTTGATTTGGTCGACCAGAATATGCGAGTCCTTCAAGGACACGACCCTCTTACCAATAGTCGCACTAATCGCACCAATTCCACAAACTATCGCACTCCATACAACAATTATACCCCATCTGCATCTACATCGAGCGCGACTAGCGGTGAAATCGCAACGACCCAGACTCCTACTGGTACTACGTATGGCGGAGCAGGCAAAACCTATGGAGATTGACCGCAATCGCACTCCTCGTACTCCCGTCAGCAAGAATACGCTCTGCTACAATTGTGGAGGCTTCGGACATCTATCTCGATTCTGCGCAGAACCCCGCGCCAAGAGAGTTGATATGATTCGCCGTATGATCGAGGATATGCCCATGGAAGATAAAGAGTTGCTGAGGGAGCAGGGTTTTTAAAGCCGCGTAGGATGAAGGATACGTCTCCTACGGCATGGGATAGGAATAATCGATTCTCGGTACTTACGAATGAAAGTGATTTTAGTGACCCCGAAACCGTATCAACAGAAGAGTCTGAAGAGGAAGTACCTGCGATTTTAAATCGCATCAATGGTAGAAAGAAGAATCGCAGCAAAAGGAAGGTTGCGAAAGAACAGGAAAGGAAGTCAGAACTTCCGATGCCCCGAAGCAAACGAGGACCGTATTGGATCTATTGGTGCCTACAGTATAAACCCACGAAGGGAAGAGAACTGTTAAAGCGCCACATCCACCCCGAGAGGATTATCGAACTCGATGAAGAACTATTGTATAGGCTCGCAACTAGTTTTCCCCAGGACGCGATTGATGCTATTAAAGAACTTGCGGCCCCGAGGAAGTGGATTCGCAAGATCCAGGGAAACAGTATGCGACTCCCTTGCACGCTGGAAGCTTTGCACTCCCATCGAGGCATGGTCACGGATGCGTTGATGGACAGTGGTGCTACAGGTTGCTATATTAATCGGCGATTCGCAGAAGACAATCACATTGACTGCGAACCCCTTCCACGACCGATTCCAGTTTATAATGCCGATGGAACGTTGAATCGTTCGGGCCGGATTTCCCACGTCGTTCGACTGCGATTGTCGATTGACGATCATACGGAGGTTACGACATTCGCAGTAACCGACACCGGCGACAGTGACATCATCATTGGCTACGACTGGTTAAAACATCATAATCCTTCTGTGGACTGGGCAAAGGGAAAACTGATATTCGACCGGTGTCCCCGCGGAGTGCAAGCGACGCAGACTGGCTGCGATTTGGGCCGAGGAGGATGATGAAGATATCGAAGAAGGTGATCGCATCTTCATGACTCAGATGCGACCCGATGAGGATACAGAAGAACGAATCCGCGCGATGGGTTCCATTGCGACGAAGTTAGCTGCAGCGAACGCGACTGCCGAAGGAAAGAAAGCTATAGAAGAGTTGGTACCGGAGGAGTACCTCTCCAGATATCGAAAAGTGTTTCGAAAAGGGGGAATGGGATAGTTTGCCACCCCGAAGGAAGTGGGATCATGCGATTGAACTGATCCCAGGAGCGGAACCGTTCAAAAGTAAATTGTATCCTTTTGTCGATTGACGAACAAAAGGATCTAGACAAGTTCATCGAGGAACACCTCCAAACCGGTCGTATTCGACCTTCGAAATCGCCAATCGCATCTCCGTTTTCTTTGTCAAAAAGAAAGACGGGTCTTACGACCAGTACAAGATTACCGAAAATTGAACGCCATGACAATCAAGAACCGATATCCCCTTCCTCTCGTATCCGACGTTTTGTTCAAACTGCGATCCGCGAAGTATTTCACGAAACTCGACGTTCGTTGGGGTTACAACAATATTCGCATTAAGGAAGGCGACGAATGGAAGGCGGCTTTGTAACAAATCGCGGGTTGTTCGAACCTCTTGTCATGTTCTTTGGCCTAACGAACTCTCCTGCGACTTTCCAGACGATGATGAACGAG
>ML179876.1:0-12744 GCA_004369135.1 Dendrothele bispora CBS 962.96 | reverse complement strand
CAACAGGTTGCCTAGGTTAGGCAAGGGTGTATTGCTTTTAGGTCAGGTCATGACAGAGGATAAGACAAAAGAATGGGTAGAGAGGGATGTACAGAGCTATTCAACCTTGTTGAGTACAGAGATGTTGGGCGGTTGGGCGATGGGGAATTGGATTCGGTTGTTTGAAAGATTTTTTATGAAGTGTTATAAAACCGGTTTAATATTTAGTAGTTACTACGTAGTAGATGATAAATATTAAGTGTATTTTTAAATTCGTTCACTAGGTTCTGAAATTTTCGGGGGGAGGGCCATATACTGCTGCTACACAAAGTTAGATTTCATACCTCATTCCGCCAGTGAAAATTTCTGAAAAGATGGTCAGTTGTTCATATTAAGATCACTCATAGGTTAGAAATGAAATCCTATTGACAACTCAAAAGATGTAACAAGTACAAAACTGGTAAAAAAGGTGTCAAGCAACTCATATATGAACAGGGGAGGTTGAAGTTCAATATTCGTGTATTCCTGCTACCCAATTGGTATGAATTGTAAATGTCAATGTAAACATTTTACGAAATTTGATTCCTGATTCGTAGCCAATCATGATAATCCGGATACGGGTTAGCTTGGATATGTCCATTAAATTTAAGAGGTAGAGAAGGTCGGAAAAGAAAAAAGAAAGAAAGGAAAAATGGACAACTGAGGAAAGAAGAAAAAAATGGAAACTTCCCAAAGGTGTGATTTTGACAATTGATATAGAAAAAGAACCAATCATTGGGTGGGGTCATCTTTCCAAGCCTGAGTCCAACTTGTCCCACAGACAAAATCACTCCAATCTACAGTAATTACAGCACCTTCAGCATCTGGAGGAATGGTCAAGATTTGTCTGCAATCTAAGAAACTGTTTCTGAAATAAGATGGTACCCAGAATATGAGATCTGAGGGATGTTGAAGAGAACATAACCAACCTTGAGAATCAAGACTGCAGGGGTGATTTGGGGGGGAATGTACACATGAGAATTGGTTTTGTGCCAAAGAGGAGTGTCCAGTCTGAGAGTCCCAAACTCTGATTGTATTGTCCCAAGATCCAGACACTATATGTCTGTTATCAGGGGAGTAAGCTACTGACCGAACATTGTAAGTGTGGCCCTGCAAAGGTTGGCCTACTGGCTGTCCAGTCTGAGAGTCCCATATTCTGATTGTCTTGTCATCAGATCCAGTCACTATGTGTCTGCCATCAGGGGAGTATGCCACTGAGAAAACATGGTCAGTGTGGTCCCACAGAGGCTGACCTACTGGCTGTCTAGTCTGGGAGTCCCATATTCTGACTGTCTCGTCACCAGATCCAGACACTATGTGTCTGCCATCAGGGGAGTATGCCACTGAGCAAACCCAGTGAGTGTGGCCCTGCAGAGGCTGACCCACTGGCTGTCCAGTCTGAGAGTCCCATATTCTGACTGTCTTGTCTGAAGATCCAGACACTATGTGTCTGCTATCAGGGGAATATGCCACTGACTGAACAGAGTCAGTGTGGCCCTGCAGAGGCTGGCCCTCTGGCTGTCCAGTCTGAGAGTTCCATATTCTGACTGTCTTGTCTCTAGATCCAGAAACAATATGTCTGCCATCAGGGGAATATGCCACAGATCGAACAGTTTCAGTGTGGCCCTGCAAAGGCTGGCCCATTTGCTGTCCAGTCTGAGAGTCCCAGATTCTAACTGTCTTGTCATTAGATCCAGACACTATGTGCTTGCCATCAGGGGAGTATACCACAGTGCGGCCCTGCAGAGGCTGGCCTACTGGCTGTCCAGTTTGAGAGTCCCATATTCTGGCTGTTTCATCAAAGGATCCAGACACTATATGTCTGCCATCAGGGGAGTATGCCACTGATGAAACCCAGTCAATGTGGCCCTGAAAAGGCTGACCCTGGGCCACTGGCTGTCCAGTTACTCCAGGGTGAGAGTCCCATATTCTGATTGTATTGTCTTCAGATCCAGACACTATGTGTCTGCCATCAGGGGAGTATGCAACTGTGAGAACCTGGCCTGTATGACCCTGCAGAGATTGGCCCACTGGTGTAACAGTCTGAGAGTCCCATATTCTAACAATTTTGTCCAAGGACCCTGCAGACACTATGTGTCTGCCATCAGGCGAGTATGCCACTGGTGACTCACCGCCCTGCCACTGACTCAATGGCTGTCTAGTCTGAAAGTCCCATATTCTGAATGTCTTGTCTAACGATCCAGATACTATGTGTCTACCATCAGGGGAACATGCCACTGAATTAACCACATCAGTGTGGCCCTGCAAAGGCTGGCCCACTGGCTGTCCAGTCTGAAAGTTCCATATTCTGACTGTCTTGTCATTAGATCCAGACACTATATGTCTACCATCAGGGCAGCATGCCACTGACTGAACATGGTCAGTGTGGCCCTGCAGAGGGTAGCCCACCAGCTGTCCAGTCTCAGAGTTCCATATTCTGACTGTCTTGTCACTAGATCCAGACACTATATGTCTGCCATCAGGGGAGTATGCTACTGACCAAACATCATGAGTGTGGCCCTGCAGAGGGTGGCCCACTGGCTGTCCAGTCTGAGAGTCCCATATTCTGACTGTCTCATCAAAAGATCCAGACACTATATTCCTGCCATTAGGGGAGTATGCCACTGACTGAACATCATCAGTGTGGCCCTGCAGAGGCTGGCCCACTGGCTGTCCAGTCTGAGAGTCCCATATTCTGACTGTCTCATCAGATCCAGACACTATATATCTGCCATCAGGAGAGTATGCAACAGATTGTACAGGTTCTGGACAATTCATTATTTTTATTTCTTTTGACCATTTTTTTGCTTGCCCTTTTATTTTTACAGTCTTCTTCATATGTTTTTGCAGCCCATTTAGAAAGTCTACTTCCCCCAAAGCCATGGGTAAAGCTGAGATGTATAGATGTGCAGTACTTTCCTCAATTGCTCCACAATACCTATCCACCAGGCCTTGGACCTCATTTATAACTTGATCAAGGTCAAGCTCCTAGTTAAAATATTCAATCTTTTTTTATTGTATACATTATGAAATACTCACTTCACATTCTTTTGCCCATTCCCTGATATTCTTGAGGCAATCATTACATTCATGTAATTTTTTCATTAAACTCAGACACTCAAGCCAATATATCACCCATTTTTGTGTTAAAAAAACCTTCACACTTTCTTTAAAGTTCTCCATCTTGGATTGCTCCTTTGCCTCTACTATGTGCTTGCTCCAGAACCTGCAGCTGTACTGTAATTGAGATGATATATAATTTCTGACTCTTTGGCCAATTGGTGGATTAACAACTTTTGTATTTGCCAGACATGATGTCTCCAACTTGCAGATATTGAACTTCAGCTCTTTTTTCAAGATTTTCATGCATATTTTTGACATCATCATGTTGGCCTCTTCTTCTTTTATAAGCCACCTTCCTGACCTGTCTCCCGAAATTATGAATTCCCTGAATGATAAATGGTTATAAAGTTTTCCATCATAATGATATACTACTGCCTGAAGATTTTGCAAAACCTTTTCAACCACCTCAGACAGTGTCTCCTGAACATTCAACAGCTTGCTCAATGTTACCATTGATACAGGCTCTGGAGCAACTAAAAGTACACTCATCACTGCCTTAAAATATTTATGATTTCTCTCTTCACTGAAAGCTTCTTTCAACACCATGTCATATAAATCATAAAGCTGTTGGTATGGGTTTCCATTCTTATCTTGTTTGTGTCCAGTCATAAGTATGTCATTTAAACTAGTCCTTTCATCCATCCCTGTCTTTATATAGCTCAGGGCTGTCTTGATCCAAATGAACAGACCATCAGCCTTGTTGACTAGTCTGTTTATTTGGTCAGAAGTAAACAGTCTGTCTTTGAGCTTTGATTTGATGAATAATTCAATGTCTGAATGACTGTTATAGTCTACTGTGAGATCAAAACTGAAAGAGGAAGATTCCAAAACATCCTTTATTTCTGGGTTTGGCCTGCTAGTGATGACTATTTTAAGCATGGATCTTTTATTGCAAAGATCCACCAGACTTTTGAGTAACATTTCACGATCAAAGTCTGTTCCCCACTCATCGAGTCCATCAATCAATATCATCATCTTTTTACTCAATGAATTTCTGAGATTGTCTGGGTTCAGAAACTTTTTGAGTTGCTGAGACAGTGGCAAATCTGATGCATTTAAAGATGGATTCTCATCAAAAATTTTCAGTAAGATTTTTTTATAGTTTGGGCATGTTCTTGCTAGTTGATAACAAATAGTTGGCACCAATAAAGATGGTTTGCTAGTCTCCTGGCCTTTAACACAGTGAAATGTTAATGCAAGAGCAATACTGCTATTGTTCTGGTCCAGGTCTCTAATCCTGGAGGCCAGAGACACTGCCACTGTACTTTTACCAGTGCCAGCAATACCAGAGATCCAAGCAATTCTACTTTGACCACTGATTGCCCATGCTTCCAGATCTTTAAGTAGTTTTTCTCGAGTTCCTTCCAAACATTCATCAGTTTTCTTTGCAGGATATAAGATAGGAACCATCCTCTCTTTGAGAGTAACAATTTCATTTTCATCTAGTGATAAAATCATTAGAGATAGCATATTATTTGGCTTTCCAAAATACTTACAATTGATATTTGTAGTTTGCACTAAATCTCCTCCAATGTTGTTGATCTGTGATCTCACAAAACTGTTGACTGAGGCATGCTCAAAAAAGTGAGCTCCAGACTCTTGGTGGCCTGTAATTTGTTCATCAACAGGTTGGCAAGAATGACCACAATCTCTCTGCTTACCTGGCACACTCTGATTCTGCCTTTCAGCATTCCCAGAGATAGTGATAGTGCTTGGACTTTTGTGTGGAAGATCCTGGTCAACAGTGCTGTCACTGTTCTGATCAGAATGAGCTTGTAGGCTAGAGTGCTGATCATGAGTTGTGTGTACAGCCTTTTGGCACTTGGTTTGACGCATGATGTTGAAGAGAAATGACCGACGCGTAAAGATTATCCACTTGCACGTGAGGATGAGATAAGTTCTGTCAAGGAAACCTTATTTCTCTGTTCCAAACCTTAAATTTTGAGGTTAAAATTAGCTCCACTGTGAGACATGAGCGCTAGTACTACAAGTGAGTCTACACACCGAAAAGTTGAAAAATTCTGTCGAGCAGAAACGGTAACTAAAAGTGACATAACTTTCCTTTTATGGTTTATCAATGGTTTTCCGTTTGTCCGAAAAGGACACTGAAAGCTACTGATTATCCTGAATAGGCTAATCTCGTTCTTTTCAGTGCATATTTCTGCTCGACAGAATTTTTTGACTTTTCGGTGTGCTAAAAACAACATGGATCAACTCAGAAATACACAGAGATGAGCCCTAGGCTCATTATGACGTGTTTCAGCTGATCAGGCAGGAAACTGCTATCTGATTTCTCTGGACGAAATATCCGAGTCGAGGGCTGACATGATACTAAAAATAAGGTTTCCCTTCTTCAAGCTCAAGTCAGTTGACTGCTGATGGTAACAACTGGATGTCTTGAGAGTCCAATGGTTAAATGCGAAATGAAGCTGATTTCAAGTTGAAAAGAAAAGAGCAATCGGCTCCTTTGTGTTTTCCATAAAAGAGTAATGATACTTCGAGTTTGAATATATAGGAAGTAGCACCATGCACTAGCACTACGAGTCGCCACCAACTGCCTGTACCCCAGACCCGGGGGGCTGAAGAGACAATGATACATGCTTCCTTTCCTTTCCAGCTGTTCTTGACCCAATGTCATCTTTTTTTTTTTTTTTGATTTACAAGAACGATTTGCACAAAGTATTATCCCGAAAATTACTTTGACATCGTTCCTATTCTTACATCAACTTGACCCCTACCGAAGTAGCTCCAAGCTATTGAGTCTAATCCTAGCATTGCGCCTCGCTAATCTCAACGGACTCTTATCGCACAATATGGATGCAAACACCCCAGGCCTTGACATTGTTTTGTCAAGATAATGACGCCAAGTCGATATCGTACTTCTGATACTAGACAACCTACTCATTACAACTCTAACGTTAAATCCGACGTTCCAAAACCAAAGAAAAGCACCTAATTCAACCCTTCAGCTCATTGTAAATAATAAAACCAACGAACCTGCACATTCGTTGTCATTATCTCGACAAAACCAGTTTAAAAACCGAAGAATCAGTTGTCAAGCATACTTTCGAGCGGTGGAGGTTGCAGCATAACTAACCACTTTACTCCACACACAACACCCCAACCCGTTTACAGGTTTATGTAAGTTAACTCGGGACAACGACACGTCCGTGTGTTCTTCGAAACCACATGGTCCATGATTACGGTAGGCCGGACGGGTCAGGTTGAAATTTGACCGAACAATGTATGACATCATGTGATTTATGTCATCGCGTGTCACGACAGCCAGCTTCCTCAACCATCGTTACATGTCTTTCTCAGTCGCTCGTCGGCCATTGACTCGTGAAGAGGGCTCTCTCCGGCTTGATTGACACATAGGCATAGATATTAGTGAAAGTAGTCCCTTTAATAACTCATAGTTCTGCCATATAACTTGAATGGCCTCAGTTCAGTTGTCCCGAGTCATCTGCCAGCTCAACACTTGTACATCAAAATTGCCCATACGGTGTTGACATTTTTGTTGTTTCTCTCCTTCAACGCCATCTTCTCCACCCAGCTCTCCTCCAGATTCAAGTCTCGGATTGCCTTTGGTATTACAACCTCCTCAAATGTCTTAGCGGTGGCAAAGGTCAGGTTGAAATTTTACTGAACACTGTATAACATCATGTGACTTATTGTCAATCTTGAAATAATTCCTTCTCTTTGGAGTCAAAGACTGGAGGAGTTATTTTGTGTATCCTATAGTTGGATGGACTCTCCATTTTCTATGGCTCCACTTTACGAGGTGTAGTTAGACACTTTCTACTATGAGCTTTGTTGCTCGGTGTGAATCCAGCACTAGTACTGCCAATTGGGAAATAGAAGGCATGTTCAAGTTTTTGTTATTTAACTTACCACACTCAAAACCTGCTTTATCCTGGTGGCATCGTTGCCCTGAGCCTTTTAATTAGCCTGCCGAGCTCAAGATCTTTAATCAATGTCTCCAAGTCACACTACTGTTTTCTATGTTTCTAGTTCTTGTGATATTTCAATACTTATGCTCACTTTCAAGTCCCAAAACCTAAACTATCATCTGATAATTCTCACCTTAGTACCTTTTTATTGTGTTTAGTAGTTCAAATCAGTGTGCTTGATCTTATTTTGTATCCACTACCAGTATGAACACTATACAATATATTCTCACTGCCTTTAACTATACAGAGACATACTTTTATTTTCATTGACTCGGATACTTATGCTTCTATTTTTTAGGCTAGTCTACATCCATAGCGCTGCACCGGTTGACGGCCAACGTTGGGCTGACAAGTTAGCGAGAAGGACATGTAACGAGGAAGCTGGCCGTCGTGACATGCAATGACATAAATCCTGAGGCCATTCAAGTTATATGGCAGAACTATGAGTTATTAAAGGGACTACTTTCACTAATATCTATGCCTATGTGTCAATCAAGCCGGAGAGAGCCCTCTTCACGAGTCAATGGCCGACGAGCGACTGAGAAAGACATGTAACGATGGTTGAGGAAGCTGGCTGTCGTGACACGATGACATAAATCACATGATGTCATACATTGTTCGGTCAAATTTCAACCTGACCCGTCCGGCCTACCGTACATGATACTTGATCAAACAATGATTATAACAAGGACAAAAACATAACCGGGTGCCTTCCCTACAATGGTATTAACAAGTTAATCGACGAGATATGTATATCCATGTCCACACCCGAATTCATCTTCACGAACGAGAACACGACTAGTTGTCTTCTAAACTCATTGCGACCAATTAGTATATATATACTCAGCAATCTCCTCCCTATCGACGGCTCTTCTTCTTTGCCTTCTGTAACGATAATAAATCACCTCCTATAATCATGACCAAACGCAAGAACCAATTGCAAAAGGGGACATGTCCAGCCTGAGCCCTCGTGTATCTAATCTCCCGAGAGAAGAAAACGAAGACGAAAGAAAACGAATACGTTCTTGGCCACCATCACCACCATCGACATTCTCTCGTGTTGCAATCCCAAGTCCAACAGGATCGGAGGCGGTGGTGGGTCCTATACTCGAGCCCAAATACGACCGCCAAAGACAAGAAAGCGAAACAAAAGATAAATAAATGAAAAATGAAGAGTCTGGGATGCCGAGAGGCGCTCTATGGAGACCTTGAGAGGATCTTGAGGGTTTGGATGAGGTTTGAGGGACCGGTTTGGGCAAGGACAGGGTTGAGCGAAAGTAAGCAAGACAGGTAGGTGGTGCCAGTGGTGTCTGACAAAGACGAGAACTCTTGAGATTGGGTATTCAGGGAAATAAGAGTTTTGTGGAAGGGAAGGGACACGGGTGAAGAGTTTGAGGTTGCAGAAGGCGTTTCGGACCGCGTGTTGTGTGTAGGTGTGTCTTGAAAAGCACTAAATAGGCCGTGCGAGGTTGTAGGAAAAGGGTCGGGAGCAAGGGCTATGATACTGGCGCAACAACGCTACTATCGCCGAGGAGAGCAACAATGTTCAGCGGTGACAGGTGAAGGGAGAGAGTAGTATGATAGAGAGTGTTCATTCGTTTCCCGGGACTATATGGGAGACAACGGTGTTTCTCATCTATATCGAGAACAGTTGTATGAGGTACGTACGTTCCGGAATATATGCCAGTCCTTTCCTTTTCTAGTTTTCATCTCCTCACTCCTCAAGGCCTCATGCTCCAGTACATCGGTATCTATTAGACGGGGAACCATGTCTGGAAAGTTAGAAAGAACTTTTGGAATTTATCGGACTGTTGTTGTTGATGTTGTCTCGTTAAGAGATACGCTCAGCGCACGTAGACATGATATTTCATCTGGGATGTGGTGGGTTCGCCTAAGAAGAATTGGGAAGATGAAGATCAGGAAACCCGTATGCAGCGGTGAGAAAACCGAGGAGAGGATGCCGATGTAAGTTGGCAAGGGCCAGCGGGATTTGTACGTGCCTGAGATACAGGGCAAGGCGGAGGAAGAGTCGGAGTCGGATGAGTTAGGAACAGTGAAAGGGCAACGTTCTAAGGATGATTTGACGTTCAGCGTTGGAGGACCAGTGCATGATGTTTGAGAGAAACACGCACCAATGAGGCAGTTAATCCAAGCTGAGAGTCTTGAAAACGTCGTTTCAAGACTTTAGTACTTTAGTTGCAGCCAAGCCAACTCCTGAATCACGCACTTATCAGTATTACTACTATTAGGTCCTGAGTTGAGTCTAGCTGGCTATCCAATCCAATAGTCGAGTTTTTGTGGGCAGTAAGGGGCAGTAGGAGATGGGACGCGTATATACGTGGCTTGGTGCTAGATATGCACGAAAACAAAGGGAATGGCGTGTATACGGCGAGAAGAGAGACGAGTCCATGTAAGTTCTGGGGTTGAGACGAGGAAGTGTAGAGGTGGAGCATGAATAGACGAGGATGTCTAGAGTAAGTACTAGTAAGTAGCATCTTTCTGTCGGGTGGTGACGGTCACATGTACACCCATGCTCGCGCCAGACGGCAACGCTGCCGCTCTCAATGAACTGACTCCGAGCCTCCAACGTCTCCAACAGCGCGACATCAATCTCATCCATGGGACCACGCCCATGGGTTATGGCTGGCTACTCAGTCACCAAGAAACCTCTTTCTCCGAATCAAAGTACAACGGTGACCTCGGGCGACGTTGCCTGCTTCGTCTCTTTGAAAGGACATCGATTTCCTTCTCGCTGGTTTCAGTGTCTTGCACAACGGAACTGGCTTCTGATGGTCCTTCTCCTGGCAGTGTCGACGTGCACAATTCCGATTAATTCTTGAGTCAACTTTCATATGATGTGATGGATTGAGAACCTCGAACTTAGACATATACGCCAACACGTCGCGGCCCGCCTCTGCATACAAATTTCGTGCCAGCACTAACGTTAACTCTGGATGCCAACAATAACACTATCAACGTTTCCGCCTGTGACATCTTTGTCAAGTTTGCGACTAGGGAAGGCAAGAAAGTAAAAACATTTGAGGCGCTGTTTGAACTCAGAGTAGTGACCATTTGAACACGACCGTACAAAATGTCGTGGGCATGGTCAAAGAGGAATGATTTCGTCCTTCTCTTCCCATTCTTCATTTCCTAATCTTGCTATTCCTATCACTTATTTTGCAGTACACTCTGAAGAGCATGACTTTTTCCTCCTCGTAGGCCATACTTATGCCTGTCCAACGAGACAACCGGCCGCTTGTAGTCAACAATATCCGTTTCGTTCACTCTGAAACCCCTATTTTCGGCAGTCATACCCATATCCGTGATTGCGTATCAAATTTGACAGTCGATCGATGAGTTTGGAAAGCAAAAGGTTTATGGAAACCGTCAGTGTTTATTTCCCTGTCAATTCTTCGATAGTTCCACATAATGACAGTAATGATATCTTACATGGCATATATTAATGCAGGCTGGATATCCACCAACTTCTCCTCGGATCCCATCTCCTTCTCCCATCAATGCTTTGATACTTCAATACCAATTGACTCACTTACCAAACCAATACCGGAGTATCCAACTCCAACTCCAGCTCTTCCTGCTCCTCTCGCTACTCTTTGTTCTGACTCTCACAGCCACGGACCATGGTGGTTCTGATGACCATGAACGTTCCTCTTCCTGCCCCACTTACACCTTTCGACACTCCCACTTGGCTTTCAAATAAGCCATGGCCTCAAACGCTTTCTCCGAGCGTTTCAACTCCTCTTTCCAATTCGGTGTCGCACCCCAGGAACTTCACTATCAACCAAGTAACTTACCCAAGCTCAAACAAGTCTTCCCACCCCTAATGGACACCCAATTCCCGCCTTTTCTCTTTACCGTTTCTGGTTCTAACTTTTCCTTACTATCTTCCTCTTCCTCTGACTTTGTGATGAGAGAAGGAACGAACACCGTGACTCCTGTTCCCCCTTTCTCCTCATGTTAACAAACCCGGTTTTTTTGTGAATCAATATTTACGCTCGAAACCGTTCACAAAGAACAATCAATTGACAGCTTCATCTTTCACTGATGCATTCAATTTCATACCCCGAGTAGTATGAGGGTGTCGTATTGGACGAGGACGGGGAGTTTAGAAAAAAGGACGAAAGATTAGGAGAACTAGGAAGCGAGTTAGAGAAGAGAGAACAAGAGTTATACAAAAGAGGTGACGTGAAAAGGAGGTACACAGATTGAATGGCTTCTCAAGTTTGTAGACACGATCCTACAGATGTTAGTGATGAAGATGAGGACCTCACTTTGAGCTACGTCATGACGGCCTCGTGTCCTGGAATCGGATCCGACAAGCTTCATACACCTTTGAAATCGTTCGGTATACCCGATTTCATATCTTCGGACAATCCGTTCGCGGTTAGTGGGACCCCAATTTCGCGCAAGCCATTGCTAGTTCTTCTTTGAATTCCACCTCGTCCAATTCTGTGTTCACCAACTCGACTCTCGTTGACCTCGTCTTTGTCGATTTCATTCAAGACCAGTTGGGAATTTTGATTAACATTCAAGCACAGAAGAGGGAGGATAAGACGAAGGAATGGGTAGAGGAGGATGTCTGATGTACAGAGCTATTCAACAAGATTGAATACAGAGATTTTGGGCGTTTGGGCAATGGGGAATTGGAGTTGATTGTTTTGAAGGACTGTTTATGAAGTGTGATAAAGCCGGGTTGATATTTAGCAGTTACTAGGTAGTAGATGCTGAATATTAAGTGTGTCTTGTTAAATTCATTCACTAGGTGGTTCTGAATTTTTTTGGGAGAGGGCCATATACTGCTGCTTCAAAGAGTTAGCATTCACACTTCATTCAGCAAGTGAGAATTTCTGAAAAGATGGTCAGTTGTTCATACTATTAGCACTCATAGGTTAGAAATGAAACTCTATTAAGAGATCAAACGACGTAACAAGTACAAAACTGATAAAAAAGTGTTCAGCAACTCATATGAGTCATATATGAAGAGGGGAGGTTGAAGTTCAATATTCAAGTATTCTGCTACCCAATTGGCAATTGGTAGATGTCAATGTAATCATTTTCAAGGATTTCGATTCCTAAAGAAGAGCCAATCATGATAATTGGGATACTAGTTGGGTTTGGGTATGTCCATTAAATTTAAGAGACAGAGAAGGAAAAAAAAGAAAAAGAAAAAGAAAGAAAGAAAAAATGGACAGCCAAGAAAGGAGGAAAAGAAAAAGAAAATTTCATAAGGGTGTGACTTGAATTTGACAATTGTGATGGAAAAGAAACCAATCATTGGATAGGGTCATCATCCCAAGCCCGAGTCCAACTTGTCCCACAAACAAATTCACTCCAATCTACAGTAATTACCGCACCTTCAGCATTTGGAGGAATGGTTAGGATTTGTCTGCAGTCTAAAAAACTGTGTCTAAAATAAGATGGCACCCAGAATATGAGATCTGACGGGTGCTGAAGAGGGCGTAACCAACCTTGAGAGTCAAGACTGCAGGGGTGATTTGGGGGGGAATGTACATATGAGAGTTGGTTTTGTGGCAAAGAAGACTCTCCAGTCTGAGAATCCCAGATTCTGACTGTATTATCATAAGATCCAGACACTATATGTCTGTTATCAGGAGAATATGCCACTGAC
>ML179875.1:0-44659 GCA_004369135.1 Dendrothele bispora CBS 962.96 | reverse complement strand
CCGTAAAGAGAACTGGAGCTCTCATTTTTACTATACCTGTCCTGGTCACGAATCTTCTTGCCACATCTTCAATTGGGTATAAGACATGGTAAATTTTGAAGTGCTCTAAATGACATATTTTGACCAAAAAAAAATCGCAGGTATCACCACCGAGATATCAAAAAGAACCTTGAATCAACCGGTGGCTCCAGAAATCGGGTACAAAAAATCCTGATGCTTCTAGTCGAATCTGGTATCGTGTATCTATTGCTATGGGTAGTGCAAATTATTGCAATATTGATAG
Source organism: Dendrothele bispora CBS 962.96 (assembly GCA_004369135.1). NCBI lineage: Eukaryota > Fungi > Basidiomycota > Agaricomycetes > Agaricales > Dendrothele > Dendrothele bispora. Next base: position 44,376 of record ML179875.1, on the reverse strand, counting down.
TGTCACTATCTTGCTGACTTTCTTTCAGGTTGTTTTCCTGGTCGTAGATTTCCGTAGTCAGTCGGACGCTGATATCTCATTCCAACTTTATGGGGCAATACTGCCTAGCTTATCGGTTAGTTGCCTATATATCGAACAGCGTTTTTTACTTATATACATTCCTGTAGGCTCTATATCCACTTCTTGTTCTGCTGATTGCAGCAATCGAAACCGACAAACCAGAGATAGATGCTATGACACTGTCTCAATCAATCCGATTCGCTTCTGTCCCAGCTGCAACTCGCTTTGAAGCCCAAACCTCAATTGTGGAGGATACCGTGAGGGTTAGTCAGAATTTGGATGATGGTATTGTTCAGGTGGATAGACTCGGATCAACTAAAATATGAGAAAATATCATCTCGTTAGATCATTGGTATATGCGCATACATACAAGAATAGCAATAATGTACATCCATCATCGTTTGTATATACACACTCAGTCACTCACAGCAACGGCCCGAGTCATATTCATCACTCATGCCTTTCCCGCCTTAGCACTAACCCAGTACGACCCGTTCGGCCATTCATATTCGGCGATACTCGACTTGTGCATCTCAATGCTGTATCCCTCAGTAGGGTTCGTTGGGACGTTGTACCTTCCCTTGGAGTTGATAGAGCAAGGATTTAAAAAGTGCTCGTGGAGATGGTCGACGAACTCGAGGACGTTGCGTTCCATGCTACCGGACACCGCGATGTAGTCGATCAAACTGGAGAGAAACAATCAGCTTAAGTTTTGAAAAAGGATAAATAATAAGAGACCAACCTCAAGTGAATAACATATTCACAAAGCCCGACACCACCAGCGTGAGGACATACAGGGACACCAAACCTGTTACGAAGAATCAGAGGTTTTTTCAGTGCGTAGGCAAAGAAGGATAAATACGTACTTGGCTGCCATCAACAACACGCTCAAAACCTCACTGACACCAGCCAAGCGACACGAATCGATTTGACAAACGTCGATGGCCTCGGCCTGAAGCAATTGTTTGAAAACCATCCGGTTATGAGCGTGTTCGCCGGTGGCAACACCGATTCCATGGGGTTTGAGAGCTTTGCGGATGGCGGCGTGACCGAGGATGTCATCGGGGGCAGTGGGTTCCTCGATAAACCTAACAGAAGAAAAACATGAGAATTCGATATAGACTTCAGCGAACGCGAGGGTATCTACCAAGGTTTAATCTCCTCTAAACCCTTGACATATTCAATAGCTTGAGGAACGTCCCAAACCTGGTTGGCATCAATCATCAGAACCGCTCCTGTCGGTCCAGCGTTCTTTCCTTTGAGATCTGGGCCGTTAGGATCGCGAGGTTTGAGACCAGGAGGAAGATGTTGAGGGTCATCGATGATAGAACGAATAATCTTGCCACGACGCAGATCGTTAGCTTGGTTAGCTCCGACCTTCATCTTGAAGTGGTTGAACCCTGCGGCGACGGCTTCCTTGGTCAATCGGGCGACCTTCTCATCGGAATAACCTGTTCATGAGCGGAATGAGCGCAAATCACAGGAAAGCTAGGAGTTGTACAACACACCGAGCCATCCGGCAGAAGTGACGTAGGCGGGGTACCTACCAACAATCCGATAAGTCTACTGCAGTTGCAGCCAAGAATACGAAGATGACATACCCAATCTCCCGTACCAACTCTTCTCTTTCCTTTTTCGTTGCTGCCTTTTGCTTCAACATCTCTAACGCCTCTTCTTTGGTGATCGCATCCGAAATATACCGGAAAGCGACGGAGTTCACAAACTCTTCCTGCAAAGAAAGAAAGGAAAAGTAAGTCACAACCAACGACTCAAGACAACATGAAAACATCTAGTCAACACGACATACCGGTGTAAAGTCCACAACCAACTTCCACAGGGGCTTCTGCCTAGCACGGGCATACATGTCCCACAACGCATTGTTCACCGCTCCAGAAGCAATGTGAATGACACCTTTTTCCGGGCCGATCCTACGGGACGGGATAAGTGTCACATATGGTCCACAAGACAAGGCAAAAGAGTAAAAGAGTAAGAAGGAAAGTTTACGTGCACATGCCAGAGACGGTGATTAAAGACGCAGATATCTCGGACAGCGGGTACTAAATATAATTGGGTGTAGAGAAAAAGTAAACTCACCAACGAAGTTGAGGGTCAGACATCATATAATCCCAAGTTTTACCCATATTCGCAAACAGCTCCTCGGTTTCTTTGCCTACGAGGCGGTTGGCGACTTCTCGGATCGCCGTGCATACCTTACAGAGATCGTAAAGAAGACATTAGGAAACCCACGACAGAGAAGTGAAAGATAGACAACAACAACAACAATGTAGAAGCAGTGCTCACGATATCATTACCACGTCCAATGGTAAAAGTCATTCCATGACCAACGAGCTCAGTATCCGTTTTGAGCGTGACATATGCAGATGAATAGTCGCATTCCGTGTTCCTAAAATCGATTTATCCCATGAGCTGTTGCCCATCCTGCAACTTCAAAGACAAATGTGAAGCATACATTGCATCGGTACCGTCACCCGATAACGACGTCGGAAATCGCACATCTAACCAAAGCAAAGTAAAACCAAGTGTTTTAACAAACCCTCACAGTGCCAAAACTTCTGAGAAACGTACCATGGATTTCGAAACCAGTGATCTTTGGCATTCTTCAGGAATTGATGGGGGATTGAGGAGGGAAAAGCTGATGCAAGTGGTAGTGGAAGAAAAAGAAAAGGGACCTAAAATAAGAAGTATCCATCCGGTAGGGCTTTCGATGACCTTTATAGGTGGTCTGAAGAACCGCAAACCTTTTATCCTATCGGTCCGGTGTGTCCGGTCCGCTTTGTCGGACCGAGTACTTGACTGACTCCGGAAGTATCTCGGTCCTTGGTGTGTCTCCACACTTTCAGCCAATACTCATCGCTCAGCACTCAGGACAAACTAACGAAACTCTTGAGGGCCCAAAACATTGAAAAAGAACCATTTAAAAAGACTACAATAACACACTGATACATAATAAACGAGGAGGAGTGTACATATACAACGCAAGCTATGGCGTACACACATGTCGACCGTCAACGAAAAAATGCCTTTGGATGAGATGGAAATGTTAGATGTATGGAAACGTCAACAAGTCCTTGAAATGAAGAAAAGAAAAAACGTTCTGCTATCCAGCTAACCAGCTAACGACGGCAGAGCTTGAGTGTTTACAGAAGAAAGACAGAAAAAAGTCGAGCGAGGGTGAGAGAAAGCGCAGATAGAGAAAAGGAAGGGAACAAAGCAAAGCAAAAGACACGATGCGATAAATGTATGAATGAACAATGCTGACCCGGTACAATGAAGACAAATAATCAAGATACAGTGTTCACTAGAAGGTGAAAAAGGGAAAAAAACCAGAACGCAAACAACAGAATGGACCATAGAAAAGACTCGTTCGGGACGGGCAAACGGAAAACAAAGGGACACGACGGGAAGAGACCGCGAACGTCCCAACCTACGACCCTCAACACCAATCATTCTCTTCATCCAACCACCACCTCTTCTCCGCCCCCCTGACGTTCCACTCCACCACGCTCTCCGTCGTCCCGACATATATAAATGCCCCACTGGGATCAAAACACGTCCCAGCGATATCCAAATCATCCGCAGACGATGTGGACTGTTCGGTACCACCACATCCACCAACACCACCCATATCCTCATCGTCCTCCGACTCCAACAACGCATCTTCCTCTTCTGCTTCTTGCGTGACCGGCTCAACCGACGGCCACATCCTCCATCTGTTTCCAGATGCGACACCAGTGGTACCCGGAGGCGGCGAACTCGTCCTCGACGGTGTATGTGACGAAATACAGTCCCACTCTGGTTCAGATTCCAAACCAGCAGGACCAACAACAGACCTAGCTCCAGTCACCCCAACCTCAACAGAATCCACTTCCATATCAAGCTCATCGATATCCATCCTCTCATCATCTTCCTCGTTATCCTCAATCTCATCCCGAAGCCTCCTAGATTCATCCCGAAGCCTCCTAGTTTGGAGAGCATGTCTCCCCAACAACGTTCTGACATCATCGTCAACCTCTGAATCTCCAAGAGGTGGTATCACGACCAAGTCTCCTGTTTCTTCATCGTCTTCCCCTCCTGCAGGTGTACTAAAAGCTCCAAAGACGTCTTCGGCAACTCCACTCGTACCCATACCTAGTTCTCTGGATGGAACGTTCCTCAACACTTGTCGTGATGTGTGCATAGGCACCGTAGACGAAGAGGTCGTAACAACACCGCTGCTTCCTCTGGCGGAGATCCTGAACGTATCCTCCAATGCTAAGACAACGTACGGTGGAGAAGGTAATAAGGTAGCGTCCCTTCTTGAACTTGACAGATGTGACGTAGCTGAGACTCCCGGAACAGTTAAAGGAGGTCGTGTGTAAGGTCTTGGAACGTGATGCCGTACACGTTGGTTTACCTGAAATCTGGAAGAGAGCTGGCGTCGATTGGGATTGGCAGTAGACGACGACCTGTGCGAGTTCGAGTTCATTGTTGACGTGGACGCATGACGCGCAGAGGGGACACGAATGATTTCTTCCGTCTCAAACGTCCTTGCATCGATAACATGGAGTAGGGAGGTATGCTAAATTTACGTCGTCAACATGATAAAGCTCCTCCTATGAATTTGGGAAGTAAACACTCACTTCTGTAAAAGTCATGATTTCTTTCCCACACCCGTTCCCACCAAACTTCACGTTCCTCACACACCATCCTGGTGCCTTGGAGTTTCCTCTCGTCCAATCGTACGGATCATCGGAAAGCCAACCGTTCGAGTATCCGGTACCGGTGACACCCCAGTTATTACTGGCCGAGGGGTATCTGGTTTTATCGGTCTGAAATACCTTCAAGGGCTTTGTACTTCGGACATCCCATACCGCAACTACGCCTTCTTGCGAGGCTACGGCGTATTTGGAGCCATCAGGAGAGAATGCCGAACTGAAAGAACCCACGAACGACGGTGATGAATAGAAATGCGGAAACTGCGCAGGCGAAGGGACAGTAGGCGTTGAAATGGGTGAGAAGGTGAGACGTGAGCTTCCGTATATCCGGTGTAAAAAGACCTTGGAAGAGTCGCCAACGGAGAGAAGAGTTCGGCCATCGGGAGATATAGATGCTATGCAACTGGCTGTAAGTGAAATGCGAAACACGAAAAAGATGGACGGCTACGCACAGTGGTTCACGGGCGCGTTCAGCTTCACCAGACCAACGTCCTTCATCTTTTGGATATTCGAAGCGCGCAGTGAAACAGGCACGTCAAAGAATTTGACGGTACAGTCGTTGTTGCTAATAGCTATCCGCGGTTCCATGCTGCTCTCGTTGGACTTTGCTACACTCAGGGAGGTGAGCATCACCGAGTTGTTGATCGAAGCATGGAGACGGTCATAGAATGTCCATACTGGGGGAGTGCGACGTCGTGACGACGAATTGCTGTGTAACGAAAGGTGTAGCTCAGCCTCTTGACCGCCAGCAGCTAAGAGAGTATGGCCTTTTCCATCGAGTTGTAATGAAGACAGAGTGTTTGGGGTAAACTCGAGGTCGACTAGCGTGCGTGCCTGCCAATCAAGAAATAATATTCGCGTCAGTTACATAACTCCGAACACCGAAGGCTAACGAGAACGCACCGAGCTCGGATTAGTGATGTCCTGCTCAACAATCGACCTTCTCGTCACATAGTTGACGACACCTCGTTCACGGGGACAGATAATGAGGTCACGAAGCTGGCTGTATATGAAAAAGACCTGTCAGACTGAAAGTGTGTAGCGGTTGCCGAGCGAAAGGTACTAACACATGACCGATATGGATCTGGGCGGGGGCGGAAGTGGCGAGTGTTGTCGACGACAGCAAGGAAGGACCCCTCGCCATCGTGGAGGATAGGTAGGAGTGTAGATGGTGGAAGGACAAGTGGATCCGGGGCGTGGCAATTCGATGCTCCTGTACCAATGACACATAGTTCCCACGGCTGCCCCTATGACTACGGCCGACTGACCGCGCCTAGTTCAAGTGAGTTGTGATAGTCGCGACGCGTCTAGCCACCATTCTCGCTGTCAATGCCTAGTGCAGCGCTCTATGGCCGCAATTCCCCTCGCCTTCCTTAGCTTTTGGGTACAAGGGGAAACACTGAGGTCTTGAGGTACTAATGGTCACGAATCAGTACACAAATAGAATTGTATAGGTATTGCACGTACACAAGGGCATTTCGGGATCTGTCAAGAGAAAGAGAAGCCGGAATGGTAGGCCGTAAGCGGGGTTAAGTTTTCGCATCATAATCGCGGTCAGGTGGACCCAAAGGAGGACGCTAGATGCGGAAAGGACGAGCAATTAGTTCTCGTAAAGTATATCACCTATGCAAAACTCTTGACGACCTATCGAAGCCGAACATTTATTAAGGGATAGTCAGGAATAGATTGCTTGGAGATGGTGCTTCGGCATAGGGAAAAGGGCAACAATGATAATCCCATCAAACAGCCGCAATGAACTCCTTTAGACGCCACTAAGTAAGTCGTTTGGAGAAGCATATATCAAGTCAGGAAGACCCATTTAACTTGCATAGAACCTAATCGAGAGTGATTCAAGGAATTGTTCCGAGTATTTGGAGACGTCACTCAACTAGAAACGGTTAGACCCAAGCAATACACTGGTTAAAATTAACAGACACACCATCATGAAAAGAGTGCCTCATAGTCTGGTCAAATTAACGTCAACTGTCAAGCACCTATCCATCCATCACCGATACAACACGAACTGACAGGGCGAGACATCAACAGGGTTCGTAAATTTACGCAAACGAGGACGTAAATGCACGCTATATTCGAAACAACGGAATGTGCCAGCGATACAAATTATCCATGCAAAAGTTAAAATTTGCTTTAGTCTACCTTGCATTCGAGTTCTAGTCAACGCTGTATCCAGGAAAGGACTTAAACATACGTACCGTTCCAGTTCTATACCCATAGAGCTCCCAACATTGACCCAACGACTTGCATGGTTCGAGTTACCCTGGTTTACCCCAAAAAAAACCAAAACACCGGGAGAAACGTCCGCGTCCGACAGTAGCAAACAACTTGCGCTTCCTTCACGAGAAAAGTGACAGCAACAGCTAACGCTATGGTCTTGTACCTCATCTCCAGTCTTGCAGTTATGGAGAAAACTTGAAAAAAGATCCATTTGAGTGCTAGATGGTGATGGCTGTGAAAAAAGTTTGTGTCCGACGCGTCTGGGTAGCTGACAGCAAATCAACAAGCCTTGGTCTCGTCTTTTTCTATTTGCATGACATGGGACCAGCGTACGCTGTCCTTCACTCCTTTCCTTTCACCCTACCCCCCTACTAGCTTCTGTCCTAGCTTTCGTACCCTGTTCTCAATATGGTGTTCAATATGGTGTCGCAATTTACGAAAGGACATCCAACAACCCTTCGCAAAGTTCAAACCTTCCTGCCCAGAAAGATTCTAAACTTCTGTAATCCATCCCATTTGCACCGGTCATCACCTAAACACCATACTCAAGTTCCGAAGGTGTCCACATACACCTGAAGACCCCTTCTACATCCCTTACGTCGACCAAAGTTCTGTCAAACGAAAAGCAAAAGAGAAAATCTTCTCAAACTGCTCGAAATCGGAATCTCTATAGTCCGAAACACCGAAATTTGCAATTGGTTTTTCAAGGGGTTGATCCTATCGATTACAGAAGAACTTAAGAAGGGTAAGAAGAAAAGAATACCGAGGTCCAGACGCTCAAGGCATCTTTTACTGTTACTTATCAATGCGTAGAACCTTTACCTGGTAAATGTCTCTATTAATCATTAACTTTATCTTCATCTATTTGATGGAATATCCTAGATCCGGAAGAGAAGACTGTCTGTGATAGTAGCTATAGTACGATTCCAGCCGACGTATAACCACGATCTAAATCGTCCAACACGTAGTTTTTTCGGTCAACGAACAGTGATAGTGGTATTCTTCACAGAATCTGCCACGTCAAGAGACTTTGTTCCCGAGCTAATCCAAGTGACGAAACTCGCGAACATAAGCCTCCTAACGAGTCGGAATGTTATTTCTTGCTGCAGCTTTCTACAACCTCATAGTCAATTCTCAGATTGAGGAACCTAGAATCACTCCCCGCGGCGTTGAGACCCTCAATACAAAAACAAGCAAGATGGATTTAAACACTTAACCATTTGGATCTCATTCATATGTTTTCTTCCCATTCCGATTTCCAGGATCAAGGTGCCTTCTGAGTCACTTGACACACTTCGTCTGATTAGTCTTCACTGCGAACGAATCGAAAAAAAATAATCCTCTTCCAGATCGGAACCCCAGCATCAACTTATTCTCAAAACCAGAAAAACCGTTTCTTCTAGAACTCATGACGAAACGATATATATGCACTCAAGTGCTCAATCCACCCATCGGGGATCTCCCAAATCCAAAAAGGACTACGACCAAGATCCTCCCAAGTAATCTGCTTCTGAATCATAATGGCATCATTACCCTAAACCTCCCCTCGTACCCTGTGTCCAAAGTGTTTCCTGTTCGAGTAACTCCCTTGCACATGGTCTCGACCGCATGTCTGGGTCTTTGACTCTGGCTGGCCTCGTGTAGTTTCCTTTTTTTGGAAGCAGAGTGACTCTGAGGCTTGGAGAACTCGACCGGTCATTGATTCCACCCGGATCCTGATCTAGAGACCCCGCTACACACTGTAGCGAAATCCGTCACTCTGTTTGCCCGTCGTTTTTTCCGCAATGATAATGTCAAGTTTCGTACTCAGTCCTACCTAACCGAGCCTCTTGTCATACAAGTCCTCTCTCAAAATCATCACTACGAAAAGAAGACCAACTGCGTGCTCCCAACAATCGATTTGGGAGCTGATTCGTTTCGATCACAGTGCAAAAGATGCGTGGAGAAAGATAACACCTGGTTACCAGCAAGGAAAGTGCTTGACAGAAGTGCACTCGCCATCTTCGACCTTCACAGCCACCCGATACGCGGAGTTTAAACTTAGCACTGCAGGGGAATGCGCCTTACCGATACAACGTGTTGGACGTTGACTAGATAAAGAGCGTCACTCAATCCACTCCGTTGTTATAACTCCATTCTACTCTTCCTTGGAACTCCAACAGTCAGCTCCAAATGGCTGCTTTACATCAACGTCCCACACAAAACGGATCGTCATCATCTCATAATAACGGGGGTATGGGGAATGGAACCCAAGCAATGAGTCAACCTCCAGCTAATTTGTGCAATGTATGTATGGCTTATTCCGCGTTTTTCGTGGTTCTCTGGTGTTCCGTCTCTTTTCCTTCAACCCAACACCTTCCTCGAGTCCTCTGCCGTCATTTTTTCATCTGCAATCCGTTTCTCCAATTCTTTTACCTTTTCACCTCCCCGTTTACTATTGAACTGATCCATCCCCCCCTAAACACTTCTGAATTATGTCAGTACTGCCACAAATGGCCGAAGAATCCGGGACACAACTTTTGCTCAAAGACATGCGCGAACCGAGCTGGTCCTGGCACTGGTCCTGGTTTCAAGGGCTTGAACAGTAACACCAACTCTCGCAATGTGAACCCTGGCAACCCAAACGTAAATACCACGCATAACACGAACAGGTCGAATGGAACCAACAATGGACTATGCAACGTGAGTCCAATTAGTCCCATGTATTGTTCATCGTCATTCCTACCCTATCCCTTCACCTTTCACTTATCACCCTATATACGCTGCATATTGCCTGTCACTAATGCTCTATTGCACTAACGGTGTTTGGCCCCTCCATAATTGAAAACATGCCTCACATATCTCATTTTTTGATCCGTCGCCATTCTTGAAAATTTTTTTCTTTCGATCGTTGTAACATATGTATAACTAACTTATTTATCCATTTTTTCCACAGTTCTGTCATAAGAAACCGAAGCTACCACCACACGATTTCTGCGGAAAAACGTGTGCGACAAACGCCGGTGCCGCTCCAGGATCTGGAGGAAGTTTTGTTCATGTAGGAGGGGGACCAGCACCACCACCACCGCAGCCGACGCAGAATCAGAATCAGAACCAGAATCGGGGCGGACGAAGTCAGGGTCAGGGTCAAGGTCCTAGAGGACAGAATGGACAAAATCCCAAACCCATCGATCCGGTCGAGATCACTAGTGCGTTGAATAATTAATCCCCTTTTTTCCTACTTGAGCTCGAGTTGACCTCTCCTTTTTTTCTTTCTTCTTGTCCAGAGATGGTTGTGGACCAGATTCCGTATTTGAAGACTTTCATTCCCCAGAATAGTCCTCTTCTTAACGGGACAACTTCTTCGAATTCTGGTAGTGGTGTTATTAGTAGCAGCAACCCGCGCCTCCCTCTCAATAATAGTCTAGGCCTTGCGGTTGGTTCGCCTGTGCCGGCTACAGCAAACGCCAACCTCGTTAGTTCTCCTAACGGGACTACTCTTCATATCGTTCAACTTGGGAACGACGGAGATGACGAAAGCTTGGAGGGAGACGAGTGTGCACTGGCTGGTTGCACGAACCAGAAGTTCATTGATTCCAACGGTATTAGGAGTTCTTACTGTTCTCAGAGGCACAGACAGTACGTCACTTAACTTTGTGCTTAGTCCTATGGTACATGCATGGTTGACGGGATCATACTCGTGTAGGCAAGCAGTCGCTTCGGGAATGGTTGAACCTTGTATTATGTGTGGTTTGAATCCTCAGAGTGATGGAGATTATTTTTGTTCTAGAGAGTGTAGAGAAGACGCGTTGAATAAGTTGGGCACGATGGGTGTAGCCAGCAATGACGCACAGGCAAATTGAATTCAGTGATAGTGAGGATTATGGTCAGGGAAAGGGTAGGAATGTGGGTAGGATACATATATGATTGTAACTATACATTTTGTGCTATTATATTCTATAATGCAACTCCTGGCGGGAAATGTTGCCTGCTCGAAATCGGAATCTCTATAGTCCGAAACACCGAAATTTGCAATTAGTTTTTCAAGGAGTTGATCCTATCGATTACAGAAGAACTTAAGAAGGGTAAGAAGAAAAGAATACCGAGGTCCAGACGCTCAAGGCATCTTTTACTATTGCGTAGAACCTTTACCTGGTAAAACGTCTCTATTATAATTAACTTTATCCTTCATCTAATTGATAGAATATCCTAGATCCGGAAGAGAAGACTGTCTGTGATAGTAGCTATAGTACGATTCCAGCCGACGTATAACCACGATCTAAATCGTCCAACACGTAGTTTTTTCGGTCAACGAACAGTGATAGTGGTATTCTTCACAGAATCTGCCACGTCAAGAGACTTTGTTCCCGAGCTAATCCAAGTGACGAAACTCGCGAACATAAGCCTCCTAACGAGTCGGAATGTTATTTCTTGCTGCAGCTTTCTACAACCTCATAGTCAATTCTCAGATTGAGGAACCTAGAATCACTCCCCGCGGCGTTGAGACCCTCAATACAAAAATAAGCAAGATGGATTTAAACACTTAACCATTTGGATCTCATTCATATGTTTTCTTCCCATTCCGATTTCCAGGATCAAGGTGCCTTCTGAGTCACTTGACACACTTCGTCTGATTAGTCTTCACTGCGAACGAATCGAAAAAAAATAATCCTCTTCCAGATCGGAACCCCAGCATCAACTTATTCTCAAAACCAGAAAAACCGTTTCTTCTAGAACTCATGACGAAACGATATATATGCACTCAAGTGCTCAATCCACCCATCGGGGATCTCCCAAATCCAAAAAGGACTACGACCAAGATCCTCCCAAGTAATCTGCTTCTGAATCCATAATGGCATCATTACCCTAAACCTCCCCTCGTACCCTGTGTCCAAAGTGTTTCCTGTTCGAGTAACTCCCTTGCACATGGTCTCGACCGCATGTCTGGGTCTTTGACTCTGGCTGGCCTCGTGTAGTTTCCTTTTTTTGGAAGCAGAGTGACTCTGAGGCTTGGAGAACTCGACCGGTCATTGATTCCACCCGGATCCTGATCTAGAGACCCCGCTACACACTGTAGCGAAATCCGTCACTCTGTTTGCCCGTCGTTTTTTCCGCAATGATAATGTCAAGTTTCGTACTCAGTCCTACCTAACCGAGCCTCTTGTCATACAAGTCCTCTCTCAAAATCATCACTACGAAAAGAAGACCAACTGCGTGCTCCCAACAATCGATTTGGGAGCTGATTCGTTTCGATCACAGTGCAAAAGATGCGTGGAGAAAGATAACACCTGGTTACCAGCAAGGAAAGTGCTTGACAGAAGTGCACTCGCCATCTTCGACCTTCACAGCCACCCGATACGCGGAGTTTAAACTTAGCACTGCAGGGGAATGCGCCTTACCGATACAACGTGTTGGACGTTGACTAGATAAAGAGCGTCACTCAATCCACTCCGTTGTTATAACTCCATTCTACTCTTCCTTGGAACTCCAACAGTCAGCTCCAAATGGCTGCTTTACATCAACGTCCCACACAAAACGGATCGTCATCATCTCATAATAATGGGGGTATGGGGAATGGGACCCAAGCAATGAGTCAACCTCCAGCTAATTTGTGCAATGTATGTATGGCTTATTCCGCGTTTTTCGTGGTTCCTGGTGTTCCGTCTCTTTTCCTTCAACCCAACACCTTCCTCGAGTCCTCTGCCGTCATTTTTTCATCTGCAATCCGTTTCTCCAATTCTTTTACCTTTTCACCTCCCCGTTTACTATTGAACTGATCCATCCCCCCCTAAACACTTCTGAATTATGTCAGTACTGCCACAAATGGCCCAAGAATCCGGGACACAACTTTTGCTCAAAGACATGCGCGAACCGAGCTGGTCCTGGCACTGGTCCTGGTTTCAAGGGCTTGAACAGTAACACCAACTCTCGCAATGTGAACCCTGGCAACCCAAACGTAAATACCAACACGCATAACACGAACAGGTCGAATGGAACCAACAATGGACTATGCAACGTGAGTCCAATTAGTCCCATGTATTGTTCATCGTCATTCCTACCCTATCCCTTCACCTTTCACTTATCACCCTATATACGCTGTATATTGCCTGTCACTAATGCTCTATTGCACTAACGGTGTTTGGCCCCTCCATAATTGAAAACATGCCTCACATATCTCATTTTTTGATCCGTCGCCATTCTTGAAAATTTTTTTCTTTCGATCGTTGTAACATATGTATAACTAACTTATTTATCCATTTTTTCCACAGTTCTGTCATAAGAAACCGAAGCTACCACCACACGATTTCTGCGGAAAAACGTGTGCGACAAATGCCGGTGCCGCTCCAGGATCTGGAGGAAGTTTTGTTCATGTAGGAGGGGGACCAGCACCACCACCACCGCAGCCGACGCAGAATCAGAATCAGAACCAGAATCGGGGCGGACGAAGTCAGGGTCAGGGTCAAGGTCCTAGAGGACAGAATGGACAAAATCCCAAACCCATCGATCCGGTCGAGATCACTAGTGCGTTGAATAATTAATCTCTTTTTCCACTTGAGCTCGAGTTGACCTCTCCTTTTTTTCTTTCTTCTTGTCCAGAGATGGTTGTGGACCAGATTCCGTATTTGAAGACTTTCATTCCCCAGAATAGTCCTCTTCTTAACGGGACAACTTCTTCGAATTCTGGTAGTGGTGTTATTAGTAGCAGCAACCCGCGCCTCCCTCTCAATAATAGTCTAGGCCTTGCGGTTGGTTCGCCTGTGCCGGCTACAGCAAACGCCAACCTCGTTAGTTCTCCTAACGGGACTACTCTTCATATCGTTCAACTTGGGAACGACGGAGATGACGAAAGCTTGGAGGGAGACGAGTGTGCACTGGCTGGTTGCACGAACCAGAAGTTCATTGATTCCAACGGTATTAGGAGTTCTTACTGTTCTCAGAGGCACAGACAGTACGTCACTTAACTTTGTGCTTAGTCCTATGGTACATGCATGGTTGACGGGATCATACTCGTGTAGGCAAGCAGTCGCTTCGGGAATGGTTGAACCTTGTATTATGTGTGGTTTGAATCCTCAGAGTGATGGAGATTATTTCTGTTCTAGAGAGTGTAGAGAAGACGCGTTGAATAAGTTGGGCACGATGGGTGTAGCCAGCAATGACGCACAGGCAAATTGAATTCAGTGATAGTGAGGATTATGGTCAGGGAAAGGGTAGGAATGTGGGTAGGATACATGGATGATTGTAACTATACATTTTGTGCTATTATATTCTATAATGCAACTCCTGGCGGGAAATGTTGCCGGGTGTACTTTTGTCGATCAAGAGATTAGTCAATAGAGGTAAGGAATCAAGAAAGAACCAAAGGTGAATAAATAACGAGTCGGGGCTGATAAATCCAAGAAGGAATCAAGAAAGAACCAAAGATGAATAAATAACGAGTCGGGGCTGAGAAGGAATCAAGAAAGAGCCAAGGATCAATAAATAACGAGTCGGAGCTGAGAAATCCAATTGCAAGAAGGAATCAAGAAAGAGCCAAGGACCAATAAATAACGAGTCGGGGCTGAGAAATCAAAGACAATGTAGCGTGAAAAAGTAAAAACATGTGAGGAAAGAGCATGGAAAAAGTAGATTAAGAATAAGAAATAAGAAAGGAAGATAATTGAAATTTGATGTCAGACTGCCCATGGCTAATTATTGGTGTTTGTATGGGAAGGGTATCTTAGAGACGACGCGTTGAAAAGTGGCTGTCCAAGTCGAATGAGCTTCCGAGGAATCATACGAGGCGACTGAAGGAGCGCACCGAGAATAGGACTTGTAGGCGCAGACTTGGAGCGGCAAGGGCAGGCGTGAAGGGCGAGTTTAGAGCGTGTTTCGAAGCATGTGCCGCAGTCTTCGCATCTGAGAGATCTGCAATTTCAAAAAAAGACATATTAATGACCAACGCTAACGGAAGACGGACGGAGGACTTTACATGTTTGGACAATCGCCATCAACATCGTGGAGGTGAAGGTGGTAAGTCAACGCCGAGACGCTCGGCAACGTGTCTCGACAGCCATCGCGCGGGCATGGGAGCGACGTATCTTTAGAGTCGTGGTACGAACGACCCATCTCGAGTTCCGCCTCCTCACGCTGAAACATGAGTTAGAAATAAACTGGAAGGGAAAGAATGGTGCAACGTACGTAACGGGGCAAGACTCTAACACGGGATTGCCTGAACATGATTTTGGGGTCCGTTGTAGGGCGAGGGGAAAGACACCAATTATCCGAATATCCTTCTTCGACAGTGACATAGTCATCTAAGCTCGATTGGTCCAACTCCGAGTCGGTATTAAACGAGGTATCCGGAGAAGTTGAAGACGAAGTGTCGAGTAATGACTCGGGAAACGACGAAGACGATAAAGAGAAGCTGGAGGAAGATTTGAGATTTAACGAAAACCCTCTCCGGTACCGACGAGCTATCTCCTGCGACGGAGTCAAGCCAGATTTTAGGACTCTCTGAGGCTTGGTAGGTACAGCAGAGCTGGTGGCATTAAACTCCCAGGAGCTCAGGTCCTCACTCTCGTCGTCCGTAACCATTCTCGAGCCCTCGTTGACCGCGTTAAAGTTGGTAGGGAAGTACATGGCGTTTCGTTTAGGATTTGCTGCCCAGGCAAGCTGAGCTTCCTGGAAGGCCGCCTCTTGATGTTCCAGGAGGTTTTGAACGACTCTGTTGACGGTAACGTAGGGAGCCATGCTTAGCGAAACAAGAAAGCTGAAGGATGAAGGGATAAGACGGAGGGAATAGAAGTGCTGGGTGCGTAAGATACCAGTTCTGGGGAGAAGAGTCGAGCTCCTCAGGGCTTTTATATGTTTCAGGTGCAGACGCTTGGATGGTGGCCCGGGCAGGCATTGTTCTCAAACCGTAACCACATTTCCTTGGTCCAAGCGCTACGAACAACAGCGTCTGCTCATACATTATGAACAATGTGTTTCCTAAAAAAGCTCCAGCCTCTGGAGGTACTCGATCGCCGATCCCAGTATAGAATTAGTCTCGTTCGCGTCCCCACTGCGTTCGAACCGTCGAAGGTTTGCCTCAGTGCATGGCATCTCAGACCCGGAGTCGTGCGAAATAGACAGATATTGAGAACACATCGCGATGAAGATTGGGTAACCCGTATTGAGATTTATTCCACCGCATCATTGTGCCAAAGATTGCCAAGTTTGGTAAAGGACAGGCTTGAGTATAAAGAAATTCCCAAAAAGGTGTTGATAGACGGTATACCGCAGATGATCATGGGAGTAATCACTGAAATACTTAAACAGCAGACGAGGAAGAGAGCTTTACTGCAATGATAACGGAGGACGTCGATGGAGGGCAGTGGGATGGAGGGCAGTGGGATGGATGGTCGAGGAAGGGCCGGCAGTGGCAGAATTCTCACGTGATAATTTCAAAAAATGAAAAAAAAAAAAAATATTTATTTGTATACGCTGTACAGTTGACCTGTGCTAGTTCGTTCGTTCGTTTAAATGGTGCATCGAAGACCTCCCTTAGAAGATCACTTTTAATCTTGCAATTGAAATCCAGCAATAGTTGTGTTGATGAAAATAAGTATGCGGTAATAGCAGGTTATGAAAGACCGTCTGAAACTATACTCTCAGGTTTCTGCGAGAAAGTATTCACGGCAGTGTTAGGATACTCTAGAACTGACCGCGCTGAGCTAGGCTGAACTGTCCGCAGAGTATTAAGTATGTATTATTGCGGTGAAAAGATCGGGTTTTCTCATTTACAAAGCACAACCACCAGTCCCCTAACCACAACCTCAAGCGTGTACCTCTTATCCTGCATGCCTCGATGTCCAATAGCTCGAGGCAAACATTACTTTCGGGTAGAAGTACTTCACAATGTTGAGTGTTTGTCGGAGAAACGAGGTTTGTACTCCCAGGTTTTAGAATTGCAGAAAAAATCATTCCAGTTTGTATAGTTCTGACGCTGTACTGTGTTATCGTCTTTACGACTTGGACTCGTCGGCGGAGATCGTGAAGGAGAAATTAAAGATGGTAGCCATACGTGAGGGTCAAGATTAACGGAGGTATCGAATGCAACTTGAAATTAAATCAGTTTGTTCTCAGCAAGAGGATCAGCATTAAAAGAAGTAAAGCTCAACGAAGAACATTACCCTCGATTCTATCCACATATGTAGCACTGGCAGCTGCATAGTAAAGGCTCCCACTGGGACTTGAAAAGATTATTCAAGACCTCCAAGCGGCAGCGACATACACACATTACAACCGGCAACTTCTTGACTTCTCTTCTATGTTATCTTGACAGGTCAAATTGACGGGTGACTTGTCAAATGCATTAATATTGATTAAGGCGCCAATTTGTAGCGTCGAGTCGACAATGCATACCTGGATGACCTCTGGGAACTTCATTTATTGATTGATCGACCTGTACGTCTCCTTCACAGCCTCTCAGTGTCTGCAGCCCTCACTCCGGAGGTAAACCCAAAGATGAATGTCCTCTAGATCGGCGTAGACTTCAGCCGAGGTGCTTACCGGGTGCCACAAACCAAATCCAACGGTTGAATTACCTTCGGGTTAGTGCTATGAGGAGGTTTTTGAAATAATCGGGGTCCTCTTAGTAGCGTTGGCCATACAAACCTACAAAAAAAATGTTCAAGACTCTTTTTCGACCTCTAAAAATCTGAGGAAAAAAGAATACCAAGCATGAGTGACGCCTCCACCAAGTATGCTTATGTGTCTGACCTCATGGCCGAAAACTTCGCATCCCAGTCTCTGGCAAGGACCCTTGGGGAAGAGAGCCCATTCAGAAGCCAGCAAGTCTGAACACGGTACGTGTGCTCCAGGGAATTAGGGTTCGAACCTGTAGTTTCAGGCTGACTTTTCATTAGCAACACCATCAATTTTATTCATCCTGACCTTCAATTCGAGATGCAGGCGAGAGGGGTGGTTAAAATCCCGACTTGAAGTCGAGCGTTTGAACTTTGAGCTTAGTGTCAATGACACCGCGTATTTCATAGCTCGGCGTACTCTGGTCCCCCGGTAATTCAACTTGGCATTGTATCAAACCAGGCTTAACCTGCAAGCTCAGGGACTCGGAGGGAGTGCTATAATTAAACAAACGATGAATCAACTCCTCTTGTCCGTTACGTTTCACGTTCACAGGTCTTGACCTCAAAACATGTGTCGAACACACCCAGCAAGTTCCCTGACCGCCTTGGTACAGTAGCTTTTGTCATGAAATAGAGTGCACCCCGGAAGGAAACGAAGTCAAAAAAAAACTGAACACGAACTTCAGTTGAGGCAGCTTGAATGAAGCTCAGTTGGGACTCGACATTGGCACAAGCTTAAGAACTTACCCAAGGCCCAAGGGTCATCGTGTGCTTTTGTTGTCGATAGACGTAACACAGAGATAAGGGTTGATTCAGAACACTCACTAAAACCTTTATAAGGGAGTAGAGAGGGGAGACACTAGAACTGAAGGTGCCTGGAAGAGACTGGAGTCACTGGACAAGCCTGGTGCAGTCACATGACCATGCACTTCGTTGGGTTCCCCCGTTCAGCTCTTGGACCTAAACTCCTCCTTCCCCAAAACTTACGGTTGACATTACTAGCGACGGGAGTCTGATGTCTATTCTTGCGTGTTGTCGAACTCACGGATTGCCTTTCTTTAAAAAAACCTCAAAGGCTCCGTGTACTCCTTTTTTGCGGTCCATCAACTCAGCAAGTACACCAGTATATCCCGGCCATATACCTTTGACAAGTTTCGAGAATGCCTTTCTGGCTGTTGGTTCGGGTTTAATGTCGCTTTCGGATCCATACAGAGGAGGCGCGTATCTAATGATCTACGTTTTAATTTGTGCTTAAATTGTGTGCCTTGCTATCTTGTAGATATGATATCAGCATTGGGAGAGACAACGGCTGGCCCTGCTTTGCCGCGACTAAGGGACGCCATGCTTCAAAGCCCAGAAGGCAGGAGGATACTGAAAGACAGGCCTCGCATCAATACCAAGACCGTTGACTTGAACGCGTTATCCAAGCTGTCCGAAGGAACTTTTGGTCGTACCTACGTCTCATGGCTTGAACGGACTGGAGTCACGCCTGATACACGAGAACCCGTACGCCTCTTGCCATGCCTCTTTAATACACGTGTTATAACCCGAACAAATCTTCCACCAGGTTCGGTATATAGATGATCCCGAGCTTGCCTACGTTATGCAACGCTACCGCGAGTGCCACGATTTTTACCATGCCATTAACAACTTCTCAGTGAACCGCGAGTCGGAATTAGCGGTGAAGTTCTTCGAGTTCGCAAATCTCGGACTACCTTTAGCTGCGTTCTCCGCTTTGTTTGGTCCGTTGACTATGAATGCAAAGAAACGTCATCGATTGTATTCAGAGTATGTTCCGTGGGCACTTAGGTGTGGAAGCAGAGCACGATGTTTGATCACAGTATACTGGGAGGAGCGGTGGGAGCAGCAAACGGTGGATATGAAAAAAGAGTTTGGACTATGGGATGCGCCTCCAGCACGATGGCCTAAAGCGAAGCAAACTCAAACTGGTGCGGGCGTAGTGGATTTGAAACCATAAGGCGTTGCCCTGACATTCGCACACAGGCCACGATGTTGATTAAGTCTTATTCGGTTAATCCCAGTGTGCGCTCTACTTCGACCTCTCGGAGATCTGAACCTCAGGGAAATCTGGCGTATCTTAGATTTCCGGAGTTTGACGATATTCCGAATCATGCAAATTGACACTTACCAACGTAGATTTTTTCCGTCTTCCCTGGGTGGTCCCTTACTATGTTCCACACTCCTGCTCGTCACACTAACGGTTCTACGTGATAGCACTAAGCTTCTTGCGTTCTTTGGGATATAACTTGTGTTCCTGGCTTATTTTATCTTTCCCCAGCTTTACACGGACATTAGTCGGTTGAAGTGTCATAACGAGCGGGTCATTCATCTCTTGAATCGAAAAGGCAAGAAAACATGCGAAGAACACGAGAAGCCCACAACAAATCAATATCTAACGGTCTAATACACACATGTCATGTTCAATTCTAGCTTTTTGAGTGCGTGTCCTCGTGTTAATTCTGAGTCTGAGGACGTCTTTTGCAATTAGATTTCTGTCATCGTCACCCGCCGTGCGGGGAAGAAGACCATTGGACATAATCAGATTTTCAAGTTCGATGACCTTTTAGTATCACTCACATGTTCACCGGCATCACCGGATTCTGGAAATATCTCATCTTCCCAGCGGACTCCTCTGACGGTCGGTCTTTCCGATCCGCTAGTTACTTGGTGCCGCTTGCATGAACTATTCGCTTCAACTATCATGCTCCTATATGTGTTATTGGATAGTTCCGGTATCTGGCTCATCAATGCCATGGCTTCGTCCTCTGTACGACAGCTGTAAACCCTCCGTCTTAAAGGTCTTCCTCTTGAAGGATACCGTTGAAGAGAAAGAGAGGATTGGGACGAATCAGAGTCACTGGTATCAGGTGATGAATTTGATGATGAGCTGTTGTAATCGTAACTATACAAGTCGTAGAGGTCTCCGTCTTCTTCTTCACATTCATGACTGAACGGGCTAAAGGATATGGATCCAAGGGCGTCAAAAAAGAAATGATAGACCAATCGGCCCCATGGATAGATCTACTCACTCCCTCACAAACTCCTCGTACGGTGATGAAGGCTCCTCAGAGTCCTCAGACTCGGACGTGCTGTCGATTAAGTAGAACGATGAGAGTATTTCGTGGATATCGTCTCGGATTGGACTGGACGAGGTTTGTAGCACAGTAACTTGCGACATGGCTCTATGGAGGTGGAGATAGATGCTTTAAGTTGAAGATCTGAAGTGAGGTAGGTAGAGAGACGTCGAAGAGGGCGGTGAAGGTAGGAGGACTATATAGCCGAAGAGGTCGAGTATTGCAAATAGTTGGGTGCTTAAGAGAGCCGCGGACCTTATATAAATCAAGATTGATATCTATAATTGGCAGGAACTAAATCGAAGACGAAGGTTCACGTCCCCCTTACATCAATCACGCGTGAAAAGTATCTCTTTTGGTCAGTTGCACTTACAGCGAGTCGAAGACTGGTCATGCATCATGCTGCAGGATTTATCTCATGAACTATCCCATGTTAGTTGAGTGACGCCAAGGCTTTCTATTTCAGAAAGTTTTCTTCAGTCGAACGAATCGGGGGTTCTTTCAGGTCAGCAGATGTAAGCGCCGGTCGTTAGTAGGATCCGGAGATGTAAACCAAACAAATACTAAGTCGAATTGGTCGAAGTAATCATCACGGCCAGGTAATCCGACCGGTCGCTCATATGTTTAAGTGTCCGTAGAACACAGTGACCAAATGGATATAAAGTTGGAGATGAATAAACGGAGCTTCGAATTACTTAAAGTTCTCGCCACAGATTGACACAATCCTCATGATGTGGGTAAAGGTTGAGATTCCCCGCGTCAGCATAGCCTTCTTGAATTCAAAACATTGAGACAGGGCGCCATTTTCGTCCACAGAGCGGAAATCCAGTGTGAATGATGTAATACCAACCCAGCTGGGAGTGTTTATTCCCAGTCTAAACAAATGCAATGTACTTAGAATGATCATCAGTGGCAGAGATAACCATTTTAGTCGCCCACAGACAAGTTACCGTTTCAATGTAACAACGTTTTCCTTTTACAAGATGATATATGGGGGCGTGGAAGGCACTCGGTCAACACACATCCGGGAAATGACCCAACATCATGTGCACGCAAACCCTCGACTCTCGAGTCAGTCATATGAGAATGAGTCCAGCAGGGTTGACGCCTCGCCCAACTAAGTCGATTTTGAGTGTGCGATATTAGATGACAGATATGACAGAAGCGTGAAAGGGGTGAGGAAACAATTATGATTAGGCTCAATGGGATCATGGCGTCCTTATCTAGTACTTAGCAGATGTAAGCCTTTATCCAGAGAGGATGTTGAGGGAAAAGCAAGGCTTCAGATTTTGTTTGACCGACAAAAGTAACCAGTGGACCTACAAAGATCCATAGGATACAAATTTTTCCATTTTGGAGTTGTCTTGTGACTTTGACCGAGATTACAGAGCTCTAGAAAGGATGTTTAATAGATAGATAGATAGATAGGTACAATACGGTCATATGCCGAACTGTTCTACCAGAAAACAGCTGTGAAAACCAAGAGAAGCTCGAATTCTAGAACCCACTTCTATAGCTTCGATCTTCGAGGGTGAACCGTCCTATGCATAGATGATTAAACTGTAGGCTGCCTAGTGGATTCGTGCGCGCAGTTTATCTAAAGTTAACATCTTTCGCTGGCAGGGATATCACGGATAGATCGGTAGGCCAACCACAGCAAGAACAATATTGAACCTGTAAGAGCAAGGCTGATAAAATCGATCATTAAATGCGCCGAAGTGAACGTGTGATTTAAACACTTACATTTCCAGAACCGCGAACGCTGCAGCAGATCACGTATTAGAAGATCATCACGGGGTGATTCTCATGGAGTCAGCGATGTTTCCTGCACGTACCGAAGAGACTGCGAATTTGCCCGCAATAAACTATTGTAGTGCATACTCCTTGGATGAAAAGAGAAGGAAGTGAACGGTTCAAGAGTCCTGCCGAAATGATCCAAAGAACCCAGGTGATAACGACCCAGATACTCTGACTGCCAACGGAAGCGATAGGAGTTTTGGACCAGGTTGGATGGATGAAGAGAAAGCTGTACGCTCCTCCGGTCACCACCGTCCAACAAGCAGAGAATCTATCCGAATATCGAGAGAAAGGGTTAATTGTATCGGGAAAATCAGCTTGGGAAAGACATTGCGCTTCTCACAGTGTCATTCGGGTTCCCGTTCGGAACTCGACATTTGGAAAATTATGGTGGAAACGATATTGAAGAAGAAGCCATGTTGAGAAAGCGACCTCAAAGAGATGTCAGACTTTTCGAGAAATATGAGTTTCGTCAAGTTGTACCTCGACAAGAGCACTCAGAACAAGGAATATGTAACCAACTATTCGAGTCGTTAGTTCAAGAAAGAATGGGAAGAAAGGATATCTCACATGGTGCAAAACGTTGGATTTTTACCCCAGAGTCTTTTGTGAATGTTCTAGGATGTAAGATAGACATCCTGAAGAACCAGACCAAGACGGAGAGGTAAACCAGCCCAAGCATTGCCGTGACAAAGGTAATTGTAGTTGTAAGTTCCGTTGAGAAAGTTGGGGAAGATGTCACTTGAACGTTTTCAGACATGGTATCGTTCTGTGAAGCGAACAGGTTGAAAAAGAATAGGTCGAGATGGTAGGTAACGAAAGAAGAGGCTTGAAACCACAGCGTAAGATGCCCAAAATATCCCAATCGGATAATGTCATGAAAATTACCATTTTACTGAGATTTTCCCGAGAATATACTGACATTATAACAATTGGGATAATGTCTAGAATGTCACGCATTGTACAAGGATTTTACGAGCATTTCCCCAGAAATTGTCCTGATATTTTACCAAAGATATACAATGTAAATTTACCATCATTACACCACCATTATACGACCACTTGTAATTGCACTGGTTCTGCTCACACCCCTGCGTTCGCCCACTCAAATAGATGAATGAAAAAAAAAACTTGATTGACAACTAGCCATAGTAAATGAGACTACTACGAATAATACAAATCCCACCGCTCCCAAAAGCCTCATCGCGGACCAACCTCTCAACACCAGCCTCTGATAATTAGGTCTCCAGCGGTGCTCCAAAGAGTTGAGATGTGTGTAAACGAGGCCTCGAGATCTATTGGTTCGTCATCATCCAGTGCGTTCACTCTCACTCCCGTATGTGATGTCCTCCCAGTGATACAGCCAATCTGTTCCTGAAAAAGAGCCCTTATTCAGTGAAATCATAAAGCGAGAAAGAAATAATGATCAAAGGACCCACCTCTTCACCGTCATCTTCCCTTCTATTGGCAAATTTGAGTGAAATCAGGGTCCGAGCCATAGATATCCATGTGGCCGCCTAAAGAAAACAGCCAGAAATGACGGTTTTACCTTTGGAAAGCTAAGACGTCACAGGCCTTGGTTGGATAAGGGACGGAAAAGGTCTAAGGATGGTCAAAGAAACCGTTAGAGGGACCGGCATTGAACTGGGGAAGAAAAGAGAGAAACAAAATCTAATGGTGGAACCGGTCGAAGAAACACAAATGGATGACACACCTGGATATTTAAAGGCCTCACCCACTAGATTCACACTCAAACACTCAAACACCTTTTTATGTTTGTTGCGAGTATCCTAGCCCTGATCAGAACAGTGGCCTTGAAAGGAATTGACCACGACTACGACACCACTACAACAAAAGCCCAACAGAAGCCAAGGAAACGAATACATACCACTAAGTATGCCCAATACATACCATTTTCCCAATACTGGTCATGTAGTTGGGTCCCAACGTAGATGCTAGAGTCGTAGATAGTCGCTTAACAGTGAAGAAACTTGAGAAAAGGGTTTTGGGCACTGGGCCAAGCAGATACTGACAAGCCAATAGGAACTCACCACCATTTAACTATTCAAAAAGCTCTTAGAAGCATCCTCACTTACCAATAGATAATAAATAGAAATTGCAGGAGGCAGAGGAGGTGTACGAATGTGATGAAAAGGTGTAGGAAGAGCGTAGGGATGTGAGATGAGGGTGGAAATACGAGGAAAAAGGTTTTAGATTATGAGGCCTACCATCTTCAGTTCCTCCTTCACACTTTCGACCTATTTCTAGCCCATTAGCCAGTGTTCCAGAGCAGACACGAGTAGAGGTATTGAAGGTACATCGGACTAGGTGCGACGTGTAAGAGTGAGACAAGATTTAGGTCATCTGACCGCTCTACTTCTTAAATTTCGACTAAGTCCACGCAAAAGTGACATGTAAATTTCTTGTGAAATATAGGTATAATGACCAGGTGTAAATTGCTAGTAAAATCTTGGGAAATCCAGATTTCACCAAAATTTTCCGAAATCTGAGTTGGTATAATTTCTTCGTTTTACGCTGTGTTGTCGAAATTTGAAGCAGAGCGATCAGGTGACCTAAGCTTGTCTCGCTCTTGCTCACATGTCGCGCTTCAAATACCTCTACTTACGTCTAGTTCTGGTAGAAAGTAAGCATCTCGCCTTGCACAATTTTCTCCCAGCAGAATGTTATCACTGAAAAGTTTTACTCCCCAGAATAAAGGGAGGATTCTTGGCTTCTTTGTCATCCAAATGTGCAGCCAGATGTTTTTTCGTCTTCGTCTAGAGGATGGTTCTAAGGAGTACTCTAGTTATTGGTGAGTTTCTATTGACTCATCAGCATTTTTATCTAGTATGTACCTTACATACTTATTTCGATCTCACTCGAAGCCACTACCAGCAGCTTTCACAGAGGCGAGTGCAGTATGCTCATGCTCATCCTTGATTTTGACATCGATACCCGAGTCCTTCTCAATTACGTATACTGGGATTTCGTCCTCATCAGAACCCATCAAACTATCTGGTTCACCATCAGTATGGCGGCTCCTATGATCCGGGGTGACGGCGGGGTCTTCGTGCCAAGGTGAGGATCGAGTTTTCCCTCCAGTCTTGCGAATACTGTATTGACCGAGTCTCGGATCCAATTGAACAAAGCTGTCATGGTAAGTTGATTCTCTGGCTCGGCAGTACTTGTTCTTAACTTTTACAGGCCTCACTCTTCAATGCCCACCATTAACTCAATGCTACCCATCTTCTGAAGCTCAGGTGCGTGTACTGTTGAACTGTTGAACTCGTTCCAATCCTTCCGAAGAGTTTCAAAATATAATGGATGGAGGGGCAGGTTTAAAGGGCAAAGTGCGTACCGTATGAATGCTCACTATCACGATTCCTTGCTCAGCCTGTGTCAGGCAAGCCATTTAATAGATAGATAGTGTGATGGAATATCATAGATACACGAATATACATTAGATATCTTATCTTCGATTCCCTCTAGCTATCTTATCTAACCATCTTATCATAAAGGAACAGTCTTGTATATTCTTCCTTTGTCTCGAATGTTCTAACAATTTCCTACACTTTCTAGTTACTTAGATTACTAGTACAAATACCCGTAGGAAATCATGTACAGAATCCCAATCTTATTTTCAACTTGTGTTTTAACTTACTTTCGAGAGACCGTAAGACCAGTTATAGATAAGTAAGGCTTCGCGCTTACTTATTGATTAACAGTACTAGAATACTTACACCGGCGAAAGCGTTGTATTATTCGGTATTAGACACATAAGTATCTAAGGTGCTATCATTCTACTGTTTAAGTAAGAACCCTTCGTGAAGAATACACCGACTCTTCACAGATAGATAGATAGGTACAATACGGTCATACGCCGAAGTGTTCTACCAGAAAACAGCTGTGAAAACCAAGAGAAGTTCTAGAACCCACTTCTATAGCTTCGATCTTCGAGGGTGAACCGGCCTATGTATAGATGATTAAACTGTAGGCTGCCTAGCGGATTCGTGCGCGCAGTTCATCTTAAGTTAACATCTTTCGCTGGCAGGGATATCACGGATTGATTGGTAGGCCAACCACAGCAAGAACAATATTGAACCTGTAAGAGCAAGGCTGATAAAATCGATCATTAAATGCGCCGAAGTGAACGTGTGATTTAAACACTTACATTTCCAGAACCGCGAACGCTGCAGCAGATCACGTATTAGAAGATCATCACGGGTGAGATTCTCATGGAGTCAGCGAGGGAACATCTGCACGTACCGAAGAGACTGCGAATTTGCCCGCAATAAATTATTGTAGTGCATACTCCTTGTATGAAAAGAGAAGGAAGTGAACGGTTCAAGAGTCCTGCCGAAATGATCCAAAGAACCCAGGTGATAACGACCCAGATGCCCTGACTGCCAACGGAAGCGATAGGAGTTTTGGACCAGGTTGGATGGATGAAGAGAAAGCTGTACGCTCCTCCGGTCACCACCGTCCAACAAGCCGAGAACCTATCCGAATACCGATAAGAAGTGTCAATTATCGGGAAAATCATCTTGGGAAAGACATTGCGAGTCTCACAGTGTCATTCGGGTTCCCGTTCGGAACTCGACGTTTGGAAAATTATGGTGGAAACGATATTGAAGAAGAAGCCACGTTGAGAAAGCGACCTCAAAGAAATATCAGACTTTTCGAGAAATATGAGTTTTATCAAGTTGTACCTCGACAAGAGCACTCAGAACAAGGAATATGTAGCCAACTATTCGAGTCGTTAGTTCAATAAAGAATGGGAAGAAAAGACATCTCACATGGTGCAAAACGTTGGATTTTTACCCCAGAGTCTTTTTTGAATGTTCTGGGATGTAAGATAGACATTCTGAAGAACCAGACCAAGACGGAGAGGTAAACCAGCCCAAGCATTGCCGTGACAAAGGTAATTGTAGTTGTGAGTTCCGTTGAGAAAGTTGGGGAGGATGTCGCTTGAACACTTTCAGACATGGTATCGTTCTGTGAAGCGAACAGGTTGAAAAAAGAATAGGTCGAGATGGTAGGTAATGAAAGAAGAGGCTTGAAACCTGCGGCGGGTTCATCTGGAAACCTCGAGGAATGAGCATGGATAAGTAGTAGGGTCATGCCACACATGGCAGATACCAGCGAACCGGTTGGCCAGAGGGTGATAAGGATGATATTGCATCGGAAATACTGCTTACCGGAGAAGACATTTGTTCAATACCAGGATACCCACGAGCAACATTATCCCAAACCCAGCATTCTACCGAGTCCCTAAGGAATATCAGCAGACAGATGGAAACGTGATAAAGGAGTGTTTTGAAGGAATGGGATTAATGACTTTGTCGGTCGTTGGGTTTCCAGGGTTGGGTCCTGGGACGAGCAGTTCTGGCATCAATTTGAAGAAAAATAAATATTCGGATTTGTGATACAGTACCGTCAATGTATACTGTATTCCTGAGAGTACATTCCCCTCTCAATCCGAATTGCCTATCTCCAAGCTATTTAAAAGGCTGTTGTTAAATGCAGTCATTGGTTAATGAACTCAGAACAATTATGGATGGGCAAACTCAATGCATTTGCAAAGAGTAGATCATACTTAGTACACCTAAAACTACCGGGCTAACAGGCTAACTAACCAGTTACATTACTTACATAAATTTGTTTATCTATAGGATGAGACAAAACCACAAAACATTTGAGAGAAAAAACTTGTTACTTCTTCAATTTAATACACTTTGGACACCATAATTCAAGACAAAAATAAAGTCAGGCATCAGTCTCCAAGAGGCTATCAAAGAACATAATCTTCCATACCATCACTAAACTCCCAAGTGGATGAATGGAACCCATTTCACAAAATTCATCTCACCAACTGTCTCTCGTAGATGCTTGACAGCTTCATGAAGTGCATATGCTGGAGTCAGTTTTGCTTTCTGACTTTCTGAGTTGTCATAATGTCCCAAGAGATTCTCATAGAGTTTATCAGCAATGAGAGATGCATCCTCAGTAAACCACATGGTGGCAATAACACTAGAATAGCCTATGGCCAGCATACCAGCTGCAAGATGGATAGCTTCTTCTGGAAATCTTTCATCACCTATTGCTGTTTCACCTGTAGAGAGAACTGCTAGCTCTGCTTTTTTGAGGGACAGCCTCATCAGTGTAGAAAGTGAAAGTCTCCCATCATAGAGATCAAAAGCACTATTGAGAGGATTTTCCATGTCCTGGATTCCATGACAAGCAAGATGGATAATCTCATGCTTGCTCATTTCATCCAAAACAGCCCCAACAGTTGCCAATTCATGGGTGAGATGGCAGGTGTGATCGGGAGATGTGTAGTGTTGGATGACCTCCACCTCTTGAGCAACAGTAGGGAGGAATTCATCTTCTG
The DNA here is from genome assembly GCA_004369135.1 of Dendrothele bispora CBS 962.96. NCBI lineage: Eukaryota > Fungi > Basidiomycota > Agaricomycetes > Agaricales > Dendrothele > Dendrothele bispora. The sequence continues at coordinate 15,494 of ML179875.1, read as the reverse complement.
TACCAGGTTGTGAGACAATGAGAACACTGGGGGTTTTAGTTGGATCTTGCTTCAGCTTGGAACCTGAGTCCAGCAAAGCAGTCAATGTTGTTGTGTATGAGGATACTGCAAAATCTGAGATATTCATGTTTTTTGTTGGGTCATCAGACCCATATATCCCAGCAGCATGCAGGGGTAGAAAGGCTGATGCTCCTGTTGCACACCATGTAATATGAGGGAGGGAATCATGAATATTTTCATGGAGCTATACATGGAGCTTGATTAGCAAGGTTCATTAAGCCAAATAACGCAAAACTCACTATGTTTTCAGCTGCAGAAAGAATAGGGTGGGCAACAAAGTCCCACAATTTGCCCAAGATTTCCTTCAGAATGGAACTGCTGACATTATAATCTGGGGGGAGTTGGCGAGGTTCACGGGCATTGCCTGCTTTAAGAGATAAAATCAGGTCAGAATGCATCTTTCATATGAGAACATTGGCAAAGGAACATGGATGATATCTGAGGAAGGACACACAACCAGTGCATCACAGCAAGAGTGATGCACATTTATGATGACCACAGGCCCATTCCTAGCTGCAGGGGCAAGCTCAGAGAATTTCTTGGGCCTCAAAAAACTGCCAAAGCCATCCAAACCCCTGACTTTCTGTAAGAGCTCCTCATACTGAGCTGCCAATCCATGGTGATTCTGTGCTTCTTCTTCCACACTTCTGTGATTGATTGCCAAGTCAATATTCTGAAAAATATTCTGAATGCTAGATGTTCCTGCATTATCTAAGGCCAGGGAGACACCTGACAGCTCATTTGCAATATCTGGGTGCTGGTGGAGTTCATCCAATGGTGTACGCAATTGCAGTAACTGTTTCCAAAAAATACTCCGACCTTCCTCCAACCACTCCACTGCTTTTGAGAGATCTCCTACAGAAATAGCCATAGCAGCTGCACCAGTGATGGTCCTACCAACTTTGGGCAACTCCACATACTGATAGTGGACTGTCTGGCCAAGCCAAACAATCTGGGGGATTATTCCCAAAACCACAGTGTATGCATTGAGTGCTGAGGAAGGACTCTGATGTTTTGAAGATAGAATTGCCCAACGACAAGCAGCATCATATTGAGTAAAAGGATGACTTGATGTATTTTCTGTTGCTTGTTTGTATGCTATAGTGGCCTTCATGATATCTTGGAGCTCACCAACACATCCAAATCGACTCTCAAAAGCAGAACCAAGGTTGGTAAGCTGTGTTGCTTTGCTAGCGTGGCCATCAGGAGTCAGATCAACAGCCTGTTGATTGACAAGGATGGCATTTTCTATGTCTCTGAGCTCACCAAGACACTCAAATCGACTCTGAAGGGCATTCCCAAGGTTACTGAGTCGTCTTGCTTTGTCAGCATGGCCATCAGGAGTCAGATCAAGAGCCTGTTGGTTGCAAAGAATGGCATTCTCTATGTCTCTGAACTCACCAAGACGCTCAAATCGTCTCTGGAGGGCATTTCCAAGGTTGTTGAGCTGTCCTGAATAGTTGGCATGGCCATCAGGAATCAGATCAAGAACCTGTTGATGGAAAAGAACAGCATTCTCTATGTCTTCAAGCCCACCAAGACGCTCAAACCGTCTCTGAAGGGCATTCCCAAGGTTGCTGAGCCATTCTGAATTGTCAGCATGTCCATCAGGAATCAGATCAAGAGCCTGTTGGTGGAAAAGAATGGCATTCTCTATGTCTTTGAGCTCACCAAGACACTCAAATCGACAAGAGAAGGCATTCCCAAGGTTGGTGAGCCATGCTGCTTTGTCATGGTGGCCACCAGGAATTAGATACATAGCCCTCTGGAGCAGGGAAATTGCCCAGTCCAGGTCTGTGAGCTTATGAAAATCCTTATATTTCTTCAAGGAAGAGATGCCATCATCATGTAGTTGGGGAGCAATGTCGTGAAGACACTGTACATATTCATCCCGTGCAATGAAAAATGATGTACTGGCTGAACGTTCCTTGTCCGTCAGGAAGTCAACAAGAGAGGGATGAAGCACCTGGATGCAATGAGAATGATCAATGAGGATGGATGCTAGCATATCTCTCCCCTTTCGAACAGCCCGTGCCTTATAGGAGCCCTTGCGTTCAAAGGTATGACAAATAATATCCAAGGTCCAGGGAACCTCTGAGGCTATGACAAATCCCAAAATATCGCGCAGCAGCGGAGTATCAATGGAATTTCCCAGGAACTGGCAGAACACTGTCCTGTATAGGCTATCTATATCGGAGAATGAGCTGCGGACTTTGTCCAGGGCTGCCTCCAAGTTGGATGAGTCGAGTATGAGATTGAACGCAAGCTTAATCCAGACAAAAAGCCCACAGCCTTGGAAACAATTTCTGCCAGAAATGGACGAACTATCTGCGCATCATCTTCAGACATCTCTTTCATCCGTGATTCCGCATATAACTCAATAGCTTCCTGCTGTTTGGCATCCTTAATAGATAATTCCCATCGAGAGGTATCCGCAAAAGCACGTGCAAGATCATGTTCTGGTCTGCTAGTTATCAGAAGCTTGAACCATGGAGGCAGCCTGAGCTCAGGGTTGGTGAAGCACTGCAGAAGTTCCTTGCGTGTGGCTTGGCTCCCGCACTCATCTAAAGCATCGATAACAATAACCGAAGACTTGCCAAAATCCCAACCATCCAATGCAGAAAGAGGTTTGGCAAGGAGCAAAGAAAATTGAGTTGAGATGGGGGATCCAGTGACATCGGGACAGTCGCGAATGGCATTGATAATGCGAGCTCGCAGCGGTGGAAAGGAACAAGCCAGACGATACGCAATAGCAGGAACGACATGCTCCGGCATAGTTACATTTCGCCTGCAGAAATACACAGCACCAAGCAGGGTTCTATTTCCCTCTTCCTCTTCCTCCTCTTTCTCCTTTTTCATCAAACGAACCACCGTCGAGGCAATGGTTGATTTCCCACTCCCTGCCACTCCGGAAAGCCAGAAGATTGGATCGGCTGAGGGTACATTGCTGATCCAAGCATCGATGCGTTGAAGGACATGCTTTTGAGTACCAGGAAGGCAGCCGGGCTTGTGGTCATAGTTTGCGTTGTAGGCACGTAGACGTTCAGCAAGGCGTTCAAGGATATCTAAGGAGGTATCATCAGATTCAATACGGTCTGAATGGTAATATCTTACCATTATCTTCTCGTGCGGATAATTGAAGAAACATGTTTATCGTCATCTTCAGAGTATCGTCCGTGAGCTGCAGGATCTGAACGTTGACTGCAGTATCAAACTGATTCGTCAAAAATTCAAACGTCTGCTTGAGCTCTCTGATCTTCTTCCCCTCCTCTGCGAGCAGAGTTCGCCCTGTGTAGTCATGAGACAATGCAGTCCGACATCAAAAAAAAAGCTTTCTCACTCCAGAATCCAAATGTTGTGTAGTACACTATGAAATTGGCCGCGCTATTGAGTGCGGCCATGGCAAGCTCGACAATGGTTTTGAGCTTCTGAATTTTTTCAATCTCTTTGACAGCTATCAAGGACTCTAACATGTGCAGCATGGTAGACGTCAACCTTTGGATTTCCTCATCCTCGTCTCTCTTTGCTTGAGCAAGCTGTAGGTCCAGGTTACTTCATCACTTCCGGGAATGCGGAGGGACGTCCCGTACCTTGCAAGCCTTTGTCAACGTCCCGTGAACAGTCTTTGCCAACGGAAGCATCTATGAAAGAAGTTAGTGTTTGAAAAGAGGTCGGAGACTTCAAGCGTACCTCAGCCAAAGAGGAGGTAGCGGAGAGAATTTTCGTTAGAGTGTCGAGATATGAGAGTACCTTGTTCAAGTTTTTGGATTCAAGGTTTTGGGCACGCTCATGTGCAAGCTCTAGATTACGACGAGTTGTGTCTATGGTCAACCGAGATGTCCTGTCTTCCGACCCATGTTCTATAACATATTTCAGTTAACAGACAGGACTAAAGTATAAGACGGACCTGCTGACTGACAACCAGGGGTATTCCCAGATAACTTGGAGAAATCGAACTGGACGCTCATCTCTCCCCACTTGCCCGGCTTGATGACTTTCAAATCGTAGGTCCGCTCTATTCCCAATGTAAGCTAGACAACGGCAAAAAAATGTAAAGGCAAAGCGCACTGGACAAGGTGTTGCTATCGTTTGCAGGGTCTGGACCGCTCAGATCGACCTTGGCGATGGCGAGAAGGTGACTAAGAAGTGTCTCCCGATTTTGTACTTCAGCCGTGAATTTCTCACACGGTCTACAAGGCGCAATGGTGATAGTTATCCGCGTAAATAATCAGCTGAGCGGTGCTAAGAAACACTGAGGATTGACGTACAGTTCAATGTCGACATTCCAGTTCCTCCATACATGCTCGTCACCCTTCTCGGTGCAGTACTCTGTGCGGTACAGTTTCTTGGATCCGTCGGTTAGGACGATACGTAACTTTGCTGAGTCGGTGTCCTCTGCCAGCGGCTTGAGGAGCAGGGATATCCGTTCAACTCGTGATGAGGTCGGTATGTCAGCCAAATGCTAGATTCCAGCATGAAAAGAGGACTCACTTTTGATCGAGGGCGAGGGCGAGGAGGATTGCCTGTGTCGCAGACGTTAGTTAGACGAGAGCCATCTTTGCATGACGAAAATCTTTTGCTGCTCACAGTTCTCCCTGTGTTGAATGGACATGCGGGTCACGGAAGATACGAAACATAACTCAATAGGAGGATGCCTCGATGGGAGGATGCAGTGGAAACACTAGGTTACGAGGCCCTTAAAGGCCGAGTTAATTTACAACGATCTCCAAAACCGTGGGAAGGGCACATATGTTCACGGTCACAAGACCGGCACTTTCAACAAGCGAGCCGGTACCATTGTCTCGTACTTAGCCGTGCTCGGAGAAGTCACCGTGGAGTTAACGCTGGAGGTGGATTTTCAAACACCGCCGGACTTGTCCGAGCACTGTGCCGCTGGTACGAGACCATTATATAATTATAATTAGGTAGCATTATGTTGTTGTGTTTGGACCTAAGGCTACTGTCATATAGCTCGGCCCGACCACACCCTGTAAGCTAATTGCCTGCGAGTCAGTGCGACAACAAACTTGCACTGGAAACGTAGATTTGTGGGATATTCCACAAGCGCGCGCTCAGTCTGCGCTTGTTCATCCATGTGTATTTTTTAGGAATCAAAGACAAATCAACATTACACTCAGCTCTAGCATCATGTAAGTATACAACACCCCTATTTGGGCTCAGGACAAACAAAAGTACGCCCACTCACTCCGCCGTAGTTAATCCTTGAGGTACCGTTTGCCTGTTAGTTGGTAATAGTGCTCACAGATGTCCTGGAAAGTCCGTGTAGTGATGTCAGAACTCCACTTCGGCTCACTCCGGCTCGACTCCGGGTGACTCCGACTCAAAATGCCGGTGACTCCGGAGTCGAGTCTTTATTTTTCGACTCACTCCCACTCGAGTCGCTCAAGTCACTCGCTTACATTAAAAAATTCACTCACGGAATTGTGAGTGAATTTATTAGTAATTTAACTTGAAACAGTGAGTAAATGGCAATTTATTATGAAGGTGATGTAAGCCGCTTAAAGCATACCAGCAGAGTTGCATGGGTTGCCGGTGCCAAAAACCGCAACATTTGCCAGCCTAGTTATAAGCGACCCGAGTCGACTCGAGTCGGAGTCGAGTCGCCTTAAAGTCAGCCGAGTCTGGAGTCAATGGCTAGACTTGGCTCGCTTAAAAATAGACTCGACTCGTCGACTAGTCGGAGCCGAGCGGAGTCATGTGCAACACTAAGTCCGTGTGCCGGTAAATTTAAAAAGATTTCTCAATATTTATCTGAACACCTCACGCATTCTGCAACCAGTGTCCCGACATCTCAGGGAATTTTAACAGATATGCAACCAGTATTAAACCCCATCTGCAACGCAAAAATTGCTCAATCATAAAGGGTCTATTCAGTTGCCTTTAATCCAGTCCTTAATAATTTGGCATTTTTTGTTGCAGATGTGATCAGATCTATTACTTCTTTTTTCTAAGCTGAAGTTGGAATTAGGTAAATCCTGTTCTTGATGGTGAGAAAACTCCAAGTCGTATGGATTCTCTGTTGGTGTACAAATCTGGAAGCGAAAGATTCTGAGAAACTCGTACTTTTTTGTTTCATTTGTTGCTAGTGATGTGCGGGCTCGGGCTTCAAGCCCTAAGCCGGCCCAAGCCGGGCCCTCAAAGCCTGAGCCAGGCCAAGCCAAATGGAGGGCTTCGAGGGCTTGAAAGCCTGGCTTGAGATTTCAGAAGCCCTAAAGCCCTGGCTTAGGCCCGGGCTTCGGCTATAGTGATAAGATAAGATAGATTACTGTATTCGGGTAATTAACACACATTAATCCTTGACTGACAACCAAAGCAGAGACTCAAAAGTCATCTCCAGAGCTTTAGTCAAAGTCTGTTCAGCCCTTCAAAATCAATTTGTTGGGAAAATCATGTGAAAAGAGATAAGATAAGACAAGAAGAAAAAGAGAAGAGGCTTGTAATTCACGCTATTGGTAAGAAGGCTTGTGGATAGAGTGGGATTTATTCTGGTACCTATCTGAGTATAATGTAACTAGAAGGAATTACAAAGTTCTACCAAGTACTGTAAGAAACTAATGGAAAGACCCATAATATTCCCGCAATGTGCGGATGAGTCAAACAAGAACATCTCAAGGTACTCACACAGTTGAGCTGCATCACAGCTTGATCACAGCTGAATTTCTGGGAACACAAAGTTCCCGGAAACATTTCAGTACTTGAACCCTTCATCTGGCATATTGATGACTCTTTTTATATTGGAATACTTAGTATGGGCTGCGTCAGCAGTCATCCTCAGCATCACATTGGACTCGATTGGAGTTCATTCACTTTGTATGCAAAGCCTTGGCCTGAGCCCAAGCCGTGTTGGGCTTAGGCTTTTGGCCTGGCTCAAACATTTTCTAAGCCCAGGCCCTCAAAAGCCAGGCCCAAGCCTGAGGCTTCAGGCCAAGCCCGAGCCCGCACATCACTATTTGTTGCTGTCTGGTATGATAAATTCACAATACAGAAGGTACATGTAGGATGGGAAACAAGAAAGTGCGGGTGCAAGTGTTGGTATGTGCTATTATGGGTGCAAGTGTAACTGTATATAGAGATATGTGTATTGGGATTTGTGTATACATCAGTCTACACTAAGAAAATAATACATTATGGTGATTTTGATAATTGTAGATATTGAGCTTGAGAGCGAAAACACAGATAACGGACTCAAGATTGAAGCATGTTGATTTTAAAAGCCAAACCTTCAGTAGAACTGTTACAAGTTTTGGCTTTGTTCAATGAAACTTTTAGTGAAGACTCATTGGATCAAGAGATACTTGATCTACCAGTCATTCTAATGATGATAGCCTTATTCAGAGAAGGGGATAGCATGTTCAGGGATTCCAATGATGTAAAGCTATTCTCAATGGCAAGCATTGAATCTCTAGACTATTATAATGAGACTCTCCTAGGGAAATTAGGTCAACATGTTCAAGGAGTAAGCTAAAATTGACGCTCAGTTTGAAGATGATCATACAAAAGGAAACATTCTTAAGATATTATACATAATTGATGGAAAATCAATCACTTTACATAGTTTTCCCAAATTGAAAATGCAGCTTACAAAGGGGAAACATACTTATTCATGAATGAAATCAGTATTGGTGATGAATTCATGGAGTACCTTGCTGCCATCAGAGATGGAAATCCAGTTATGGGCATTACTTCTTTGGTTGAGGTTTACTTCAGTGTCTTTGTGGATGACTGTGCTAAAAAGGAATTTATTGAACTTTTGGAGCCTTTCAACCAATACTAATGTTGTCAAAAAAAGAGGAGCAGATCACAATATTCTACTCTTTTCAATTTTGTTTGAAGGAGCCTATAAAGAATCAGATCTCCCCAGTACTCCTAGAGCTAATGTATGGGAGTATCTACTCACTCAGTGCACATAGATATAGAGGTGTAAGTTTGAATCAGGGGTTATTCTTGTACATAAATGATTATCAGAATGGTCTTTCAAGTACTGAGACAGCAGAAAAATATCAGGTGTTAAAATAGTATGCCACATATAACTGTCCCTAGATGCGAGATCAGGGGAAACACAAAGAATGTAATTTATATTTAACAATACAACATAGAGATATGTACTGACACTCCAGTACTTCCCTTGCAACTTCTACTCAAAACAATCAGTTCTTGGCTGGCTTCCTGTAAGGCAACCATTGAACTAATTTCCTTTGACCTTGCCTCTGGTGTGCACATAAGTATTACACTGTGTCTTTTTCTTGAACCATCATGATCTATGGCTGTTTTTGTAATGTTGTGCAACTCATCATGAAAATAGAAGGGGATCCATCAACACTCCTGTACACAATAAGAATCTCCACATCAGGCTCAGAATCTATGAATTAGGGAAACTGGGAGCTTACTTTTGTGATGTGCCTAAGTATGCTAGAATTAACCAGAGCTCATATTGTTTTTTTACTAAAACTCCATATATTTTATTGAACCAAATCAAATTATTTCATCTATAATCTATATATTTTGATTTTGCATATACAACCAACTTTACAGCTACTGTGTTTTTCTTTACTTTCATATTCTATAAAATATATGAATCATGGCATTCAAGTTTATGAGAGTTTTAGAAATATGAAGAGATACTGCAGCGTAGAGTATATTGGCCATTTACATGCTCAAAAATATCAGAAAACTAGAATTGAAATTGCAATATGCTGAGATTTAGGAGCTATGCATATTTGTTGACTTTAAATTCAGGATCTTAAAATTAATCCCTTACCTACTATGCAGTGATGAATCTACCAGAATAACAGACCTTTTTAAGCTTGTTCCCAAGTTTCAAAGTCTGCAGCTATCCTATACTCCATTGAAAGATCATTTGCCTAAATTCTCCTACTTATGTTTTATATACACTCCTAGAGGTACCATAACATGCGCTCACTAAATGAAACGGGTAAAAACTAGGGGGCCTCGTATTTTGCCATGCAAAGCAATGGCACCTTTCCCCAGTACTTATATTGGGTAGTCGACCGTAAAAGCTGTATCGTTACGCGTTACACGTTACGGTTTTGTCACCATGCAGTGCGCTACAGCACATGAAGAAACAGCGCCTTACGCTCGCATTAAACAGAAAACATAGAGTAATAAGTTAAACAGTACTCAAACTCGAAGGGTTATGAATACAGTTAAATGTAACGGTGTTTCCAACATGATGAGTCGTCATATCCCAACAAAAAACACACAGGAAGGGGAAAAAAGGCGTAAATGTATGTCGTTGACCAAAACAAAAAGAGTCATTATGCCCATGGATTGTCTCCGCCCAGTATATGTGTTGGCGGAGTAACCTGTCGTAACCACAACTTCACATTATCGGCCAGCACCTGTGAAAACTTCTTTATCCGCAAGTTCCGCTTCCCTCTCTCACACGATTTCATTCACATTCTCGTCTTCAAACTCAATGACTCCGAGGATATGCTCACCCTCCTCCACTCGTTCTTCTCCTGTTCCTTCGACTTCGACTTCACCCTCTTCCACTCGACCTTCCTCGTCGTGACCCACAAATCCACGTCTATAGACCTGTCGTAGTCTGGATGGCCCTAGTCTGCGATCAGCCTCCGTATCTTCCACCACGAGATCAACCGCATCGGGTGGGAGTACGGAAGGACCACCTGACGGCGACGCCCAAGAATTGTTCCTCGTTGTCTTAGGTGGTGACACTGACATCGCCTTATGAAAGTTCCGAGGACCACTTTCCGCAGAAGAAGCTCCCGAAGGCGAATAGTCCGACCTAGGGGGCTCCGAGTTTGTGGTGAGTGCGACTGTGACACAGATCGAGACCCGAGACCTCCTTGTCGTTCTTGTACTTTGCTACTAGAACTCCTTCCTGATTTCTTATTCCAATGTAACTTGACATCTGTCGGCCCCGGCTCGAGTAATGGACGTCTTTCCATCTCCAGATCAATCACTCGCTTGGTCTCTGGATGGTGTACATCGAAATAGTGGCCTTCTTCGCCTTTGCGACCTTGACTGCCACTTTGTCGCCGGTCAGTGGATCCAATCGCGTATCCTTCCCAAGCAGGAGTGCTTTGTGCCCCTTTGTTGGATAGCTGGTTGACCCTTGGACCCTCTGATAGGCGAGAACCAAGCTCCGTGTTCGCCCCTCAGCACTCCCTCTTCTTCGTCCCATATCAAGGCCTTGGCATGCTCGGTGCTGCCGTCGATACAAGAATAATTGTAGTCCCCGAATGCATAGTTCTTGCAATGCGTATAAAGTTTCTCGTCTTCATCATCAATCTCTCCAAACAGTAACTCAAAGCCTTCCTCGCGTATACGTCCAGACGTCCACGCATCCTCCAACTCGTCTCCTCTCTGTCGGGAACTCCATGAACAACTTCTTCCTCCTCGTTCTCCAGCAGAGGCGCATGAAGGTCATCAACAGCGTCTCTCCCTCCAACCCTTGTAGCTTTGCTGATGACATGATTAACGCCATGCTCAACATCCAGCAGTATATCTCAAATCAGCTCTTATCCTTCGTTCACGTCCCCGCTCTGAACATCGGGAACAGAGGGCACCAGTGGACGTATTGACGAGGGCTCTTTACAGACCACACAACATGGTAGGATTGGGAAATTGGGTTCCACACCCAGGTGTGACAAAATGGCGAGTGAGTGTGGCATAACGAGTCGCCGCTGAAACATCCAACGAAGCACCCATGGTTTCCATAATAAAAAATCCAACGACCGATACAACATTGCAACCAGTGAAAGGTAGCTTGAAGTGTGTATGAAGCCAACTGACTAGAAGATAGAGAAGGAAAACGGTCGTGGGGGTGTGAGTGGGGTTAATGGAGGGGCAATCTGCTGGAGTATCTGAGTTTTCACCATCATTATGCTGAAACGGGTCTGGGAAGTTTTCGTTTGGTATTGATGGATCTCCGGGGTCAATGAACAGCGGCACGTCCAGGGAGAATGGGCACCAGCAGCCGGAAGAATGTCTAATCCAGGGTCCTCTTCCTCCTCAATGTCCTCCCAGACGTCTCCAATATCATTTATGGGAACGTCTAGATCTCCGCCAGAGGTAGCAGTGCACGACGAGTGACCAAATCCTCGTCAAGTTATCCCTAAACGGTATGTCGGCTGCGTCATGTGAAGAAGGTGGTTGTGGTACCAGTTGCGAGACAATTGAGGATGTAGAAACGGTCGGAATGGAAGATGACGGGGAAAACCGTTTCTCTTCCGGTAACCGCTCAGCGTCCGATGGCTCGAGTTCTGCGATCTCATCCGTCCCAACTGTGGATGTTTTCAAGCCTCTTGACGAACGCCTCACGCGAAAGCGTTCACTTCTAGTATCTGAATCATTGAATTGTCGCGAGGTCTTTTCATTTTCTCAAGGACTTATTGTATTTTTACATCTTAAATTTCTTTTATAGTTTAATTTCCGTTCTTTCTGTATCAATTTCCCCTTCTTTCCTTGTATCAAAATGCATTGAATTGTCGCGAGGTCTTTTCATTTTCTCAAGGACTTATTGTATCTTTACATCTTAGATTTCTTTTATAGTTCAATTTCCGTTCTTTCTGTATCAATTTTTCCTTCTTTCCTTGCATCAAAATGACCAGTCCTACACACACATATATCTATTGCTCAAACTCTTCCTCCTCTCCACCACTGAAATCGTTCTCTAGATCTCTTGTATATTATCATCTGGTTACATTCTACCTACACTAGACTTCGGATTACATTCTTGCTATGCTGACCATATCTTGTAGTATTATCTAGCTACATTCTAGCTACTTTTGCTCAAAATGCGGTGATACTCCTCATAAGAATATTAAGAAAAGAGAAGGATGTGAACGGTTCAGGAGTCTTGCTGAACCAAGTAATAACGGCCAGACATCCTCATTGCCGATGAAAGCGATAGGAGTTTTGGACCAGGCTGGATGGGTTAGTTTTGTATACAATTGAACATCGATTTTGAGAACTTTCTGCCAACATGTAGACAAGTTTCGGCTGAGTTCATCAACCCGCGTATACTTACCTAAATGTCGGTGAGCGGACAACATCATCCCAAGCGTTGCGATCTAATTGCTAGGAGGTATCGGGAAACGGACGGAAAGACACTGATGATAGATAGTGATAAACAAGCTTAAGGTTCAGGAGTGTTTTGAAGAGATCGAGGGGATAGGACTAATGACATTGAGTTTGTGACTGGTCAAAGTTGGGTATCAGGGTTGGAATTCTGGGACGAGCAATTCTGGCATTAACTTGAACATCACAAAAACATGGAGAAAAATTAATATTCGAATTTTGATACTACTTATCGACATATGCCTGTGTATTCCTGAGGTATGACATTCCCCCCTCAATGCGAATTGCCATCTTCGAGTCACCGTGGCGGATTATAACAATGTTTACGAAAAGATGTCTGCTCATCTGACATGCCTGCTGATACGGGTGCTCTGATCAAAGCCAGGGGAACAAGAATCTGTCTGCAAACTGTCTGCAAACTGTCAAGTGTCAATTGAACAACTCGTGGCTTCCAGCAGGCAGGCTGTGTATTTAATGATAAGACCCATCATGCGATTGGGCATTCCTTTGTTTCAACAATCACATCCTCCTTTGGTTACTCTTACCATGTTGACTGTCGGAATCTTTTCTGCATGGATAGCAGTAGATGATCTTCCACTTCAAGAGTACGAGGTCAAAATAAAAGATTCCGAAATCACTTGTTGGATACCGTCAGAAGTTGGTAAAGTGAGTCATATCTTGATGGTACAGATTTGAGTACTGAGGATAATTACGCTTAGAATTTTACGGTCAAATGGAAAATCAAGACGAATCATATTTGCGTGTCCACAGATATATACCTAGATGGTAGACACGGTGGGGGAGGGATTCTCGAGGCTGGGTTTGGAGATAGTGAAGATGGCATCAGCGGCATTTACACGTCTCCGACGTCGCGAAAACCCTTTTTGTTTTCGCGTCTGGATCTTACCGCGGGTAATTTAGTCTCGTTCCACTCCCCTTCAATTCGCTCATGTGCAACTCAGATGACGATGCATACCTTGATACAAACCATGCACAAATTGGAGAAATCAAAGTCTTGTTTCGTGAAGCAGTGACTGAATCTGACAATGTCGGTTTTACCCCAGGTGGGAGTTTCAAAGAACCGGGAAAAGTTCACGAGCAGTCAAAGAAAGTTATTGGTCATCAAATTGGGTGCGCACGCACACACATCCCGATTACTTAGTTCGCTTTGAATTGACGTTTCACGCAGGTTAGGAATGGAGGAGCAAGCTCCTCTACAGTCAATTTCACGTTGTCGTTGTCTGCGAACTCTTGCTACTATGATCTTCCGGTATCGTCCGATAGGTGTGCTCAATGTGGCTGATATCTTAGTGAACATCTAATAACTTGGCATCTAGACATTCTACGAGCGAACGGACTTGTACCTCCTGCCGCTCAACATCCAGCCGAGCCCCAAGTTGGCGAGAAACGTCCTGCACTCCCTGAGGATGCAATAGATCTTACAATGTCGGATAACGAAACAGATAGGAATGACGAAAAGGAGGTTGCGGCCCTCGGAGTACGTGTCTGTTTCTTTCATTACCGGAACTCTTCCTCATTAACAGTTCCGAAGGCTCGATTAACCATCATACGGAACAAGCGACGTAGAATGCAAGTCAAAAGTGAACCCGGTGTAAAGACAGAGCCTGGTTCAGCTTCAATCAAAAAAGAAAAGAAAAGAGGACAGGTGGCACAGTCCAGCGATGTTATCGATCTGACGTGATCCCGATTGTAGTGTTCTACACTTGAAGTTTGTCTGCATATCAATCACCCGGTGTTTCATATCATGCCCGTCGGTCAACAAGTTTACACATTTTTTCCGGTCTTCTCTTTCTCGGGCTGAAGAACTAGATATCTTGTTAGATGAGTATGTTCTCCTCACATTTGGCATTGTATACTGCACTGTCGTCATGTCTACTACTTGACTTGTATTAATCTTAATTCCTGATCTCTGTAAATCAGTCTGCGAGCCCATACTTTCAACATTGTATTGAAGTGACTCAGAAAATGACGGTTTTCTGTCATTTAAACATTCACATCCCCAGATCATGTATTAGAATTTAGAAGGTCATCACGGGTGAATGCTCATGGAGTCAGCGAAAAAAACCTGCACAGAGACTGCGAATTTTGCGCACGATGAACCATTGTAACTCGTAATAAAAGAGGAGAAGGCGAAAGGTTCAGCAGTCTTGCTGAACCCAAGATAACGATCTAACTACCAATGGAAGCGATAGGAGTTTTGGACCAGGCTGGATGGATGAATCCTGTACAATTGAACATATGAGCATGGATAAGTAGGGTCATGTACATGGCAGATACCAGCAAACTGGTGGGCCAAAGGGCGATATATCACATCGGAAATCCGGCTTATTGGAGAAGATATTAGCTCAATACCATCACAGTGTACAACCACCAGAATACCCACACAGGCGCGAGATGGCACTCGGGAGTGACGAGCAACATCATCCCAGATCCAGCAGTCTAATTCTTAGGAATATCAGGAGACGGATCGAAACACACCAATAAATGATAAACAAGGAGTATGTATTTTGAAGGAATAGGATTAATGACTTTGTGGGTCATTGGATTTCCAGGGTTTTTGAAGAAAAATGAATATTCGGATTTGTGATACAGTACCGTTAACATATTCTGTATTTCTGAAGATATATTCCCCCCTCAATGCGAATTGTCTATCTTTGAGCTGTTTACAAGGATGGAGGTTTACGAGGCCGACTGAAAGGAGGAATCGTCTTTACTTTTTGCCTCGGTCAGTCACCGATGTGGTCTTGTTTGTCAAGACCTTTATTACCAATCGGGCATCGGAAACTCCGGCTTCTTTCATCCGAGTTCGTCAGTAACAGTTGATGCATCGATGCCATTCTAGGCCTCGTACTTGCCACGCTTGCGGTGGCCCACTTCACTTCACATCGAAGGTCTCTTATTTTAGCCCGAGTCCGTCACCGATGTGGTTGTGTTTGGCCCGGAAGGCTTCGACTTCGTTGGTCTGGTAAAGATGGACCATGGCTTTTTATAACCGGCCTCGGACGCCTGTTTGCAACGTCAATCGCTAATGCTTGCTACTAAGGGTGAAGAGCGGGGCGCCGGGACTCGGGGAACCTTGTGAAATGTCCCATGGGCTTCAAGTTCCGCGCCCAGCTGACTCCGGAATACCTGATATAGGTTCGATCAAAGGTTCGGACGAAAAAGTGGGAGGTGTAAGGTTTGACCAAAGTTCAGACAAAATTGAGACAGAGCCTTGGTAAAGTTTGAGTATCATTCAGACAGCTTCTTCGACTGACGGCCATGTTGAATCACAATGGGCATCAGTCAATCCAACACTTAACACTACTTATGGATATGCCTCTTCCATG
>ML179874.1:0-35003 GCA_004369135.1 Dendrothele bispora CBS 962.96 | reverse complement strand
TGTTCAAGAAGGCAAAGGAATTCTTGTATGTACTTGGCCTCTGCATGAGAAGCAGCGTAGTTCGTTACCAAAAGATGATCAAACGGAGAGCTCTCGAGGTCCATAATCTAGAGAGAGAGAAAGGTTTATCATGAGTTCCATGTAATTTCTTTCAGAACAACAAGACAAACGGAAAGATCCTAGCTGCTTTACTGGGTCAGCGGGTGAAGAACGTTCCGTGTGTGACACGTGACCTGTGTAATTGTGGTTCTAGGGGCTTCTGTCGCTGCTTTTACCAAGTTCTCAACGACTCCACTAAATCCTATAAAATCGGTGGGTTCGGGGAGTGTTTTGTGGGCTCCTGAGGTGGCTAATGCGGGAATGTAAACGTTGTTGGTCAAAGAGGGAAGAACCAAGGAAGAATTGAGCGACCTATTTAGGTGACGGCGCCTGGCCATTATTTTGCAGCAGAATGGCCTGAACCAAAACAACGTCGTACTACTTATGCGTAGAGGGGTTTTACAAGGAAGGGTAGAATATTATTAAAAATGTGTGACGATCGCAATCGTTATGCTAGGGTAAAGAACGAGGAGAACAATGTGACGATGGCCACTCGGATGTCACAGGGTAGATATTACAGAAGTGTGACGATGGCCATCGTCACGCAGAGAAATCTTGAGTCACATGATTAGTCACGGACGCTATGGCGTCATTTTGCAAAGTGAAAACGATAGCACCTGCTGTTTTCACTTTGCAAAATGACATCATCTGGTTCTCCCAGTTCATTTCCCAAGTCAGCTTTCGACAGCCCGGTAGCCGACTTGCTGACTTCTCAGCAATGTCAATTCCATTGACGATGCCTTTTTCGATGCTGCATCCAAGACTGCTCGGAGTACCTTCCTGCCCTGCGGAGAGTTCATTTTAGGTGACGGATAAATTTATTTGACATGGGCCATATATACAAACCTTTTTCTTCCCAATCCGAACTCTAGTTGCCCTTGCACGTTCTATGGAGCGAAGTCCAGACTGCTCAAGGAGATATATACCTCCATCCTCACCCTGAGCCCTGAGCATAAGTTGGCAGTTGGTATGTCTGCAATGTCTCTCAAGCTTGTAGCCTTCTAAACCCTCTTTTCAGTCTGATACTTTGTAAGAGTATACCGAGTCATAGATGCCTACGTCCTTGTCAACCGAGAAGCGTCAAATACTACTTTGCGTTGCAACTCTTCACTGTCCCCTCTGTCTCCTATCACATCGTCCGTCGTCACAAACTCATCACTCGTCTCCTCATTATTGCCTTCTTCACCCAATCAAATTGCAGAAAAACGCATCGCTTACCCTCCTCACGCTGATGCCGCTATCTTTGATGTCGATGCATTTCCTTCAAGTTTATAACCGTCTTCAGTGACCTCTGCTATCTTCGCCACAATGATCCCGTCCAACGCCTCATAGCCCACAACCGGGAATTCACCGTCCAATTCGCCAAAACGTGCCAGTTGTTTATGTGCGTCAACCCCAACAAGAGAGTAGTGACAAACCATGTTTGAGACCGATGCTTGGACTAGCGTGTTCAATGTCACTCTGTCTCGAGTCATCAAGGTATGAGGCCAAGCCCTCGGTAAAGCTTCACACAGCCAAACTCGTCTGCTTATTTTCTGTCGATTTCCCCGAATCTTCATTTGTTTGGAGCTGAGTACCATCGAGAAACTCGCCTTTGAGACATCTGCAGCCATTGTGCATGCCCCTATTATCCCCCCGCTCTGACCGGCCGCTGGTATCGATCAACATCTTTCGTTACCGGCTGCTAGCACCTCCGGGGCCACGGCTCCCTCATCTTTGCTTGGAGCTGAGTAACATCTAGAAAGTCGTCTTGGGTACCCTCCAGCTGTGACATGCTCCTATTTTCACCGCAATTGCCATCATCGCAGTCTTCTTGACTAGCACTGCATACATCACATCACAGCGGACCTCTACATTCTCTCAAGTTTTCGCTATAGCCCTACTCGCATTATAATCGCATTGCACCATTGTCTAGACTCTACAAGTTGCATAGCAAGAACGTCACATCCAACCTACATTCCTTCCTGTTCTCTTTTCACCGTTCTATGCACACTATGATGTTGCCTCCTGAGCCTTAGGCTCCCTGCACGTTGCAGAGCTGCGTAATCTCTACCTACCACCACTGCACCTAGGTCCTATCCTGCAGTACCGTAGCTGCAGGGGCCCGATTTGTACCTTGTAGCACCAGGCGCCAGAGTAGACGGTCTACCGCATGTTTACTCCTGCTGAGCTGGCGTCACCGGGTGAACCTTTATGGTTCCGCACATTCTTGTACCAATCAGTATGGTCATATA
Source organism: Dendrothele bispora CBS 962.96 (assembly GCA_004369135.1). NCBI lineage: Eukaryota > Fungi > Basidiomycota > Agaricomycetes > Agaricales > Dendrothele > Dendrothele bispora. The sequence continues at coordinate 32,670 of ML179874.1, read as the reverse complement.
TTACAGCGATGTTTTCCCTCTCCTCTCGGATTCCGGTTTTCGACCCATGTTTGGACTTTCAAGGGAATCGTTCTTAGTGGTCTCGTGAACTCCAAACAAATTTATTTCAAATTCTTATTTACATCATAAGTTAATTTCTATTCCTCTAATAAAGGTGTTGTAAGTACAACTTGTATTTCTGTACCTTCCGGACTGGCCGCCGGTCTTAGCATAGATAATTTCCACTGTACAAGCAGCATATATTTCTTTTGGCAGGAATGCAAGTTCCTTCCTGGTGTTGTCTTCAGGACTACAATTGAGCTAGCTGCCGTTCTTATATGTGGAACTAATCACGGGACTCCCTGACAAATCAATCCTTTGTTAGTACGATGATTAGTATCACTCTGACAGAGACTTCATGGCATCGACTTCTGACAGAAACTTCAAGGCGACATCGGATGCGCCAGGTTCTCCTAGACTTTCCCGAAGGGTCAAGCGTACTGGAAATCTCCAGGAGGAGCGGGATAATATCGCGAGGGATATAGTCACGCACATCATTGAAGCGACCCCCTCTGACTTCCTCAACAACTATACCGACCAATCCAAATGGGATAGTAAAATACAAGACTGCATCTCAAAGCTAAAAATTTCTCCTCCAACTCATCAGAATTTGGACCCCCTTCTGGATGAAGGTGGACGCTGGAATATGCATATATTCCCTGATATAGAACCCGGCCAGGCAGCAGAAAAGGAAAATCAATTCTATCGGCGACTGTGCGTAGTCTCGGAAGCGATTTGCAGCTGGGCAGAGGAAGAGCTGAGCCTCGTCGAAACAGCTCACTTCAGCTGCAGGCCAAACAATTCCACCGAGTCAGAAATACATGGCAGCTCTTTCCACTCTGATGCGATGTGGGTCCGCTCAGACTATGTTGGCCCTCGTGCTGCCAGTCACCAGTTGCCACAGAAACATGTGCCGTCGTCAGCTGTTGTTGCAAATGGGGAATGGAAACTGCGTAGAAAAGACGCCGTGGATGTGAGCTCACGTCGGAGTCTTGCTACCCTTCTTCAAGTTTTGCTGATTTTCTTACAGAACAGGAAAAAAGCGATGGGAGCAGCAGCCCACTACCTCAACAATGACCCAACGAGGTGGCACTTCTACTCTGTAAGGCTCTATAATCGGTTTTAAGACTGAGATCTAAAACGCTTTTAGATAACAGTAGAAGCATATGATGTTACCCTTTGGTACTATTCCCGCTCACATTGCGTAAAAACTACAGTATTCAACCTAAAAGAGGTATGATTAACTTGAAATTGAACCAAAGTTATGTACTGACAGTGAATGTAACGCAGGAACCGGAACCCTTCATCCGCTTCGTTCTTGCCATGTCCTTCAACTCCCTGGAGGACCTTGGCTTTTCTCCACACATCACTCGTGATGTGCCCAGTCCAGATTCCAATGGAAATATCCAGTACATATATGAGGTCAAGCGCCACCTGTACAAAACCATCAAAGCAGTCAGGGAAGCTAGACCGAATTCATTCTGTGGCCGGGCTACCAGAGTCTGGGTTGCGTCCGACTCGGCAAGTCCTCAACAAAATCAAGTTGTCGTCAAAGAGTTCACTGAGGAGTCTGATACAGTGCACGAGTGGGAGATCCTGGAAGATATAGTGCAAAAACTGGAGAGATTGAAGAGCTCGCTAAATGATTGGAAAGACAAATACTCAGAGCTTGAAGAGGAACGACAAAACCTGCTCAACAAGGGAACACCTGATCCAAAATTCCCTGTTGAAGTGACTCGATTTCTGAGCTCACTTACCAAGGACGAGAACATGGAAGAGGAGATTTCATACATCAACAACCACAACGACTATTTTGTCCACATTCATGAACATGCGGAATATCACCAACGTTACACGGCGAGACCAGACACCCAAACATGCCCATTGTATGACATGACCTTGTACAAGACGCATGTGGCACCTGCTCGAACTCCTGGATCTAGTCGAGTAGATGACAGCGCTCGCTATGCACATCCATCATCCGTACCAGTTCCCACAACCCTACGTATCCGAAAGATGTCTCGTTACGTAGTGGTCTATAAAGAGGTGTGCGTGCCTTTGCAGGATCTTGAAGACCCCGCACATATCTGGATAGTACTTCGCGACGCATTAATTGGTATGTGTAGCTTATTGGCTGCCGGCAATATTCTGACTGTGTTTGTAGCCACGCGCCTGCTTTATTTTATTGGGTACGTACACCGAGACCTCAGTCCAGGGAACGTCTATTATGACCCGAATACGAAAAAGGGACGTTTGAGTGATGTTGAGTATGCTCGCCTAGCATGTAAAGTTGGGAACGGAGTTATCAAAACAGTGCGTACATCCAGGAATTTTAGGTATGCCACTGTCTAATCGATCTACTAGGGCACAGAAGGGTTTATTTCAGTCGAACTCGAACGGAAGATGCCTTTGTTTGAGTCGCCACAAAACCCTACCCCTATAATTATTAAGCATACATATATTCATGACCTGGAGTCAATCCTGTGGTTGGCGGTCTGGATCCTCACCACACGGACTGTGGTGACCGAACCAAAATCCCCGACCGAACCAAAATCCCTCACCACACAGACTAAGTCGCTACTTGACACATACCTCAGTGAACTTATGCCATTCTTCATATCACCCTCCCACCGCGAGATGTATCTTAGGCGGTACGTGCTACTTCCTAATGATATGTCTCTCATCACCGGCTTCCCTCAAGCGGTCTACGACAGTCTCGAGTCTGCACGACTAGTTATTGAAAACCACTATAGATCACTTGGTAATGAGGATTCTCGGAACTTTCACCATGGATACCAATCGTTGCATACAGCACTGCGGAATACGCTAAAATATCTGGAGAGCTTGGAAAGCGGAAAAATGTCTGTAATACAAAACCACAAACCGCGCTCTTCTGTTACGGACTCGGAAACGGACCTGGATGAAGATCAAGTTGAAATCAACAATGGCATTCCTTCACAAGAACTTGAAGGAATCCCTCGATTAACTTCGTGGGCAGATTACATGCTTGTATACGGACTGGTCCCTAAAAAGGACCAGGATGATTACAATCCTAACCAATCTGATGGTATACAGTCGCCGGGCAAAAACAGGCCAGCTACGTCGAAGAAACGCAAAAGGCCTTTGTGTCAAGAGGAAGTTACAGGTTTGGCCACTGTGACTTCTACTGGGGAATCTTCGACATCTCAAAGACGTCGGGGGCCCGTCAGCAGACGGGATCTCAGAGAACCAATCAGACCTCTTGTAGGATCTACAGATTTCGGAAACTCGGAGTCACGGGACTTCTGTAGGATCTTCGACAACTCGGAGTCAGGGGACTTCTGTACCATCTACGCGAGCGAGCACATCTTCTCAGAGGCAGAGCCCTGTACAATCAGTTCGCATGTCTCGGAGCTCTACTCGCACGTCTCCTCAGAGCCCTGTACAATCAGTTCGCATGTCTTCTCGGAGCTCTACTCGCACGTCTCCTCAGAGCCCTGTACAATCAGTTCGCATGTCTTCTCGGAGCTCTACTCGCACGTCTCAGCCCGTTCTGGCCCCCAAGCGCCAAAAGCCAAGGGGTCAGAGCTAGAAGTTTGTCACTGGGGACATTTTTATCTTTTGTATTCTGGTGGTTACATAGTATATGATGCCCGTACATGTTCCTCTCTCCCTTCCGTCATCTCACCCAGAGCTCGAAAGTCTTTGACATCGAGCTGCCTTTTTCTCTTTCGTCATACCCACCCTTCCTTGACCTTTCCACTTCTCAGTTTTTTTTTTTTCTTTCTTGTTGTTTAGTCTAGCCTCGCGTATTTACATTCACCTGTAACGGCTTGAGCTTGGCCTTCCTGTTCTTGGGATGCCTCGCGTGAGAGAGCTTTATCGACAAAAATCAATTCATCTTTTCTTGCGCTCTCTTAGTTATCTCTCACACGAGCAAGCATAGATACACATTTGATTTTCACCGAGAGATTTACAAGGGGCATAGACTTCTTTTGGGAGGAATACAAGTTCCTTCCTTTCAGAATATAACCGTTGCGTGGGAGATTCTCAAATCACTCACTTCCATAACATCCTCCATCCTCAGATCTTCATGAATCCTCAGCTTGCCCAGGCAATGGATGCAGTCTCAAGCGCATCTAGGTTAAATCGTAATGCTTTGCAGGCTTTGGCCGCAGAATTGTCCTCTCTTCCACACGAAAACCGTCAAGAAGGGGCCAGATCGAAGCTAGCTCAACATCAAGAAGAATTAGAAGATTTGCAGGAAGATCTGGATACCAAAATCAGTCTATTTCAAAGGGAGTGGAACCTCGAGGTCATCATTCAGCGTCCAAATCTCTCCACGCAGCTGCTCATTTTCTTACCAGGTAGAAGGAGTTCCACCCAATGCGTCGCTGGGTCAACCAATAACGAACAGAGATCTAGCGCAGGTTTGAATCTCTTTCTCTGTGATAGTTGGGTAATGGGACTGAACAGAATTGTGTAACAGGCGAAATTTCTGTATCGTCTTCCACTGGATCTATTTGACAGAATATTTGAGATTATCTGGCAGGGTTCAAAACAAAAAGACGACTGGAAGTCTCTACTGCGGCCCTTCATGCATTCAAAGAATGGTTTCAAAGAGATCGGAGACAGAGCAGCAATTTACCATTATCGGGAAATGACTCTCGTTAACGAAACGTCCTACGATGAATTCACAGTACATTCCCATATCGAGATGAATGCATCCCGCATAAAGATCTTACGCCTGGGACTGCCAACAAACAACCAGAGTCGATTCAGGGATGACCACACCCTCATGCCCTACTCCTATCAAGAATCATCTCAGAGAATCAGTAGCCGGACATTGGACCGTATAGCCCGGAACTTGCAGAGTGCATATCATTCTGGCACAGGCCTACAGGATCAGCTTCGTGGCATAAAAATAGACTACTACAGCTCGGAAGCTTCTCGCCGCCCTGAGCTCATTTGGTATCTCAAGCAATTTGTGAGATGTCAATTGAAGGGATTGGATCTGGGAGGATGCCAGCTGACTTATAGTGATCTGAGCGATTTTTTGGCTCAACCCTTCAAGCTCAGAGGCCTGAATCTGATTGGTGTTGTAATCACTGAAAACAATGTCTCTCCCCACTCAGACACCCCCCCGGGCCCTGACATGCCACCAAAAATATGCACAGAAAGGCTTATGATAAACTCCCATTTACTCGACCAACTAACTTCCATGGGATGGGAATTCTCCAGGTGTTCCTCGTTGGAGATTTTGGTGGATGGCTTTGAAAATCTGCCGTGCCTCCAGGAGCGGTGGAGTCATATCGTCCCAGGGATTCGCAAACTCATCCTTCATATTTTCCCTTCGGGTGATCGCTTCCTTCCCATGGTTGGATTTGACCTAGAATCATGCAGGGAACTGGAGATTCATGGGACTTGTTTTGAGTGTCAGTGGACTGAGGTTCCGCCAATAATCTCTGATATCATGCGTTCCGCTCAACTACCTCAAGTCACTCATATCACCATCCTCCTGTCAGAAATGGACATACCATTCTTTTCTGACGATGTTCCCGTCACATTTTCCTCGTGGAAAAACATTTTTGCAAAGTCTAATTACCCCAATTTGCAAAACGTCGTTTTCAAGTTCAGAAAGGCTAACAACTTGGTCAGGCCAAGAGGTGACCCAGATTTTTATGAAACTCTTGAAAGATACTTGGAGGATATCAAAGGATGTGGTGTCAATGTCTGCATTGAGTATCTTCCTGAAATGTATCGGTGAGTGCAAACTTCCTTACTTATCTAGACCTGCACTAATCTTGGCTTGATAGCTGCCTGTCCAACCTTGAACTCCAAAGGAAGATGCATGAATGGTGTGGTTTTGCTTAGTTTTGACATAGACTCTTACCAGTTGACTTGAGTGACTACATTGTATATACTACATCGATCGAATGTGACTTAGACGTATATCTATATCTTGAGTTCTCAATGTCGGAACTGATAAGTACTGTCTTAAACCAGAAAAGATTTGCCGGAGAGACCAGGATGTCTCAAGCAATCTGTACTAGAGTGCCCTTGCTTTCCAATCCAGATTCCAGATAGGCGGCGCACTTTGGTAAGTATATGCGATCACGTGGCCAAGAATTGCTTTCATCCGCCTTTCTGCCTTTCAAGTTTGCCACTTACTGAAAATGTTCTCTTCCAAACAGACTACTTCTTCTGACTCTCTCTTACTCCAGGTACTGGAGAGACAAAATGAAATCTTGGCGCTCATTCATGATCTTCAGGATCAGCATCATCGGCTTGAACAAAAACTTGACTGTGCTTTGGGGGTTCATTCTCGAGGTAATGCTTGTCCATGTGAAAATTACAATCCTCTTTCTGAACCACATACTAGTACTTACACCGCAGAAACTCCAAAATACAGCGTTGGTTTCTTACGCTTCTTCTCGTGAGTGCCTATTCACTTAACCTAGACATTGCGACTGATTGGGGAATTAATCGGATGTTCAAGCTTTCAAGCATGCCACTTCCCCATTGGTATTGCCCAGTACTCCAAGTTGGTCCGTTTTTATTCTGTATTCTGCGACAGACGGTGATCAGGATTCTATTGTTAGCCAAGGACCGTACTATTCCACTCTCGGCTGATGTGTTACAGAGCCCGAATGATACTAGAAGTTGGTGAAGCTTGAGGTCAATGGCAAGGTGTGAAACTGACGTGTTCCCTAGCCATCTTCATTTCCTCTCCCAGCCATTTTGGCAGCAGCCCACGCTCGATCTCAGAGTTTCCTGTAACTCAAAGACCTGGAGGATGTGTAAGTGGGTTTGCTCCTCAAAAATCTGCGACTACTAATATCCTCCAGCTGGGTGATGTCTATACATCATATGCCGCTAGACACCCAGACTCCGAGGATCAATCCCAGTTACCCGGTTCTGACGAATAATTGTCTCTTTAAATAGTCATGTACTAGGTTGATTAATGCAAGTCTCATCCTTTATTGCCGAAGTGTGGGCTTTTCGAGTGGGAACCGGACCGGAGGCAGTGTCATCTGACCACAATATTCAGAAGCGTCAAGCCTTTGCTTCTCGTACCTTCTTGACTCTTATCGCTACGCACCATCAACGCTCTGCTATTGTAAGTATTCTGTTTAACTTTTCTACTAACTGCAAAGCCTGAAGCACGTAGCATGTCGTCAAATCCAGTTTGCGAAGTTTGCGGAAAAAGTTTCAGTAACAGTTCCGACCTCAGAAGACATGTCAGACAGAAACGAGACACTCACCATCAGAATTTAATCAAAAAAGAGCTGAAATTGATGACTTCACTGGAAGAGCCTGTGGTGAGCTCCAGCCAGAAACCTGGTACTCGTCAGGCCCCAGAGTCTGCTTCAAGCCATGGACTTATGCAGGGGCTTGATTCTCACTCACCAGCTGATGACGGGCTTGATGATACTCCCGATGAGGACACTCTACCTCCTCCTCAAATCTTCACGACCTCTAGTCACACTTTTGTAGACCGCGGATCACCAGACCAGCAGGAACAACTTTATTTCTTTGTACCTCCTGAAGACGAGGATATACCTGACATTGGTGAACAGGGCCCAGGTCCTGCTACGCTCCATTTTCGAAGATACGGACGGGTATTGGATGATGATAGAGATGAAAAATATGTAGAAGAGTACCCAGGGGCTGGGGTCTGCATACAGATGAGCGAAAATATGCACGACAAATGGAAGGCCCTGTTTGGGTCTACCAGTGATGGTGACCTTTCAGAGACAGCCTCGCAGTCATATAGGCCCTTTGCTTCCATTTTGGATTGGAAAATCGCTCATTGGGCAATCACTGAGAAGGTTTCCCAAAGTGCGATGAACAGGCTTTTGGCCATACCTGAGGTAAGCTCGTTTATTATGTTTGCAGAGATGCGATGGGAACCTTCAATGTTCTAGGTCCGGGACAGCTTAGGATTAAGCTACCAGAATGTCCGTCAAATGTTCCAAGCAGTTGACACAATTCCGGAGCGCTGCGGAGACTGGCGGACAACGGAATTACGGTTTCCTGATAATGACCAGGAGTCATTTACCTTGTATCATCGTGATCCTGTTGAGGCTATTCGAAGTCTTTGGGGTGATCCGTCTCTAGCCAAGGACATTGTGTATAAACCATCCAAAATCTTCCAGGACGAGTCGAAGAATTGTAGAGTTTACAATGAGATGTGGACGGGCAAGTGGTGGTGGACAGTTCAAGTAAGTAATGATTCATGATTCAAGGTGTCATGCTGATTCTGTTTTGAAGTCCACACTTCCATCGGGCCATACCTTAGCTCCTGTCATTATAGCTACCGATAAAACATCTCTCACCAATTTCTCTGGTGGCAAGGCTGCTTATCCTGTATATCTTACGCTTGGAAACATTCCCAAAGCAAAGAGGAGGAAGTTGAACCACCGTGCATGTGTTCTCATTGCATATCTCCCTGTGGATAAAGCTGTTCCTCAGTCTGGAGATACACCAGCAGATGTCAAGTGCAAAACATACCAGATCTTTCACGATGCCATGCGAGTGGTTCTGCAGCCTCTCAGCGATGCGGGGAAGGAGGGGGTGAGACTAACAGGCGGAGATGGAGAGGTTAGGATTGTACACCCAATTTTAGCAGCGTATGTTGCGGATTACCCGGAGCAGTGCCTAGTGACCCTTGCAAAGTATGGCACCTGTCCTCGGTGTCGAGTCGTTGCAACTGAGCTTCAAAACCAAACTGAACATGAAGCTCGCACTCGTCAATTCACAATGGATACTATCAAAAATGCGCGTCGCCAAGTGCCGTCGGGAGTCAATAACCGCAGGAGGAAGGTCCACAGCCGGTGTATGCAGTCAGATGTAGCGGGCGGAACCTTTGATCCATTTTGGGCAACATTTCCTTCCACATGTGATATCCACGGTGCCATGACTCCAGATATTCTGCATCAGCTTTATCAAGGAGTTCTTGTTCATCTTATCAACTGGACTCAAGCTGTCATGACGGAGGCAAATCTTGATAGGAGAATACGTCTGCTTGCACCCACTTTCGGAGTTCGGCCGTTCAAAAATGGCATCTCGGCCTTGAAGCAAGTATCTGGTACTGAGCGGAAGCATATCGCTAAAATCCTTCTTGCCTGCTTGGCACCAGTCATGCCAAAGAAAGGCATCCAAGCATGTAAAGCCATTCTCGATTTCATTTACCTTGCCCAGTATCAGTCACATGACGAGGTGACATTGGGCTACATGCAGGAGGCTCTGGACCAGTGGGAAGAACACAGGGATTTTTTCATTGATAAAGGAACTCGGAAGCACTTTAACATTCCAAAGTTCCACTCGTTGCAGCATTACATCAATGCAATCCGATTTCTAGGTACAACCGATAACTTCAACACTGAACTCTTCGAGCGATTACACATTGATTTCGCAAAGGAAGGTTGGAGGGCAAGCAATAAACGAGATCACTTCCCTCAGATGATCAAATGGCTGTCAAGGAGAGAAAAAATTAGTAGTTTTGACTATCATCTATCGGAGTCGTTGAAATTGTCAGGAGAGGACGATGGTAGAGATGGGGACAATCAGGAGGATGGGGACAATCAGGAGGATAGAGATGGGCTGGTCAGGGATAGGGATGATGTACTTGGGATAATAGAAGAGGAGTTGCATGCCCGAGTCTCAAAGGAGGATAGAATGATTGTGGATTCGGGGAAAAAAGCAGCCGATTTTGTGCCAACCTATTTGATTGCCAAGTACCCTTCTACCCGTAACAAATCACTCTCCCGGATCATGGCCTCCCACAATGCTTCGCAGTTTGTCTATCACCTCAAAGAGTTCTTGAATAATATGTTACCTCAAGATACACGCTACACAAAGGCAGACCTACACGACCATTCCTTACCCTTTTCTACATTGGAGGTTTGGCATCAATTCAAGATTCAACCCCATCCCATGACCGAAGAAGTCACGGCAGAGACTGTTAAAGCAATACCACTGGAGAAGAATTTTAAAATTGATCGTTTCGACACTGTAGTTGTGATGGTGTCTGAGGAGGCTGAAAGTGCATCTTTGACAGGTGAGAAGTCAATTTTATTGTGTTCACTGAGCGTTATTTACAGTATCTAATATTTCAGGTTGTCGGATTGGAACTCTGCGGGTTATCTTTCGACTTCCTGAACAAGTTCTCGATGACTATCAAATCCTAACGCAGGCTCCACAGTACTGGCCCCGGACACATTTGGCATATGTAGAATGGTTTTCCCGACCCACCGTTAGCTCTACTCATGGTCTACCCACTACCTCTAGAAGTACAGATAGTAATGGTCGACCAATGGGTGCAGTTATTCCACTTTCCGATATCCGCCAAACCTGTATGCTGACACCAGACTTTGCTGCCAAGTCAACAGCAAAGAATTTGGATTTGTGGGACAAGAAGCCTGCCACGGTATCGAAGGAATGTCAAAAATTTTTAGTAAATCCCTATCAGTCTCTCTATTCGTTTCAAACCGTTTATGTGGAGTGAATCCATAACTTTGTTTATATACCAATTAAATATACCACAGCCCATCCTGAGGTCTGCGCTTCATCGCCATGTCGCCATCTGTTGAAGAAAATGCCAAACGCATGGCGATCTGACAGGTCCCACGAATCCCAAAAATGAAAGAAGGTTGACTAACACCAAGTTTACACAAATAGTTATGGCGGGAATCAGTGCTCCCAAGAAGGAGATGGAGTAAATTTCTGATTCTGAGTTGTCCCAAGTAAATCAAGTAAATCAGAAAAATGCTATACCGTCTCCAGGACCCTATGACCACCAGTGGATTTGAACTGACCCTCTAGATGGGGACAGGGTGTACCTTGGTACCAAGTCATCACAAATAGCCAGTTAGAGAGAGTGTGTGTCACCTGTGCCACCACCAGCACCGTGTCAATGAAGCTATCCATAGCTATCCGTGGCTCTCCGGTGACTCTCCATGGGAATCCGTGGCTCTCCGTGGGAATCCGTGGCTCTCCGTAGCTCTCCGTGGGAGTCTGTGGGCATCCGCTGCGTCCACCGGGTAATCCAGCGGGGAGTCCACTGGGTAATCCAGTGGGGAGTCCACAGGGTAATCCACTGGGGAATTTACAGAGGAATCCCCTCAGGAGCCCATGTAAACCATAGATTCCATGGATTCCATGGCTCCCATGGAAGCCTACAGATCCCATGGAGGATACCCATGGATCCCACTGATATCCATGGATTCCACTGGGGAATATGTACGGATCCCATTCGGTAACCATGGATAGGGGTGCTTTTCCTGATGATGATTGTCCTTCTATTACATATATACTTTGTAGCCTCATAGATAGTTCCCTAGTCTGTCCACTTTGTCCCTCCAGTCCATACTGCTCAGCTTGTCTCAGTACTATGTAGACATAGGCACATTACTGGCTCTCTCACTGTTATCTATCTCGCTTCCCTTGTTTCTGCTCCTGTGTGGTGGCCTGAGAGGCTCCTTTGACGTTAGCTGAGCTGTTCCTGACATCTACAGCTTTTACCCCCTCAATCAAGGTGGCAACTCCGTTGTATCCTTTGTGTTGTCAATCATTGCCAATCTCATGGATGTTTTACATGGGTAGGCAGTTATTATTCACCTCCACGATTGGTCCTTCTAGATTTCCATCAATCACCATTTACATAGTTACTCCTAGTCAAGACGTAGTCTGATCAGTAAGTAGATTGTTGTGTGGTGCGCTTTGTGGCAACTCGGCATCAAGCTGAAGGTTTGATTCCTGTTCATAACAATTCCCCTTCCCTTAGGATTGTGACAATATATACAAGTTGAGCGTCCAATATGCTGTTCCTCCCGATATCGGTAGTTACCAATATCAGTCCCAAGTCATTATCGAAGGTTTTTACAATCTTGAGACTAGCATAGGCCATAATAACCTTGAATCGATAATAATCCGAAGTCATTTCACCACTTCTAGCTTTAGTATCTATATTGCACTTTGACTGACAGTTTAGGGCTCACTAAAGTCTTCTTATTCCCCTTAAAAGTAACAATATCAGCACTCGTAGTTGCAATATTTACACTTAAACTGCAAGAATTTTCGCACAGTGTATTAGTGCCAAGCAGCTCGAGAGATCCGTCTTTGAGAGAATAGGGAAGGAAAGGTAGAGGAGAATTCAAAGAGGGAGGTGATGAAGGCACGAGAGTAGGGAATAACCTGAGAGCAGAATATAAGATACCCTGTAAGTTCTGAAAGCTCCTGCAGGGAACAATGGGTTTTGGAGAACCAGCACTTGAGAAGCTGGTGAAGATAATCAAGTTTGATGGGAGGAAGATGTGCCTCCATTGAGACAGAGTCTAATATTAATCCCAGAAACTCCATAGTGGTAGCTGGCCCCTCCACCTTTGATTCTTGGAAATTGAGCCCAAGTGTGTGAGTGAGGGCACAGGTCCATATGAGCACAGCATTCACTACATGGAGAGGGGTGTCAGGGTGAAAGATCTTCAGAAAATCATCTAAATAATGGTGAATGAAAGCCGGGAGATGACGAGAGAGAATCCAGTGCAAAGCTTCTGAAAACATGTTGAAGATGTATGGGGCTGAACAAAGCCCAAACATAAGAAAGAGTTCATAAAAGAAACTACCATTCCAGGAGTAACCTACTATAACAAATGCCAGTCATCTGGACAAATGGGAATATGACGGAATGCCAATTCAAGATCAAGTTTCACCATCAGTGAGCCTGGACCAGAGTTAACCAAGTCCTGGACTGCGAGGTGGAATTGGTCATATATGATGTGAGCCTGTGAATCAGGAATGCCATTGTTGACTGAGGAGCCTTGAGGCCACAAAATATGATGAATCTGCCATTGTTTCCCAGAATGCTTTGGAGTTGTGACACCCAATGGAGAGGAATGGAAAGTAGGAAAGGGTGGTGAAGCAAAAGGACCAGCAATGCAACCCTTTGATAACTCCTTCTCAATAGCACAAGAGACGGTGTCCGGAAATTGATGTGCCAACTGCAAGTTGCCACCAAATTGGGAGAGAGAATGATCACCCTCAAAACCAATGTTAGCACCAAAATTGATTATGTGTAGTAGAGCATCAACAAATGAGCATTCAGGATAATCCTGGAGCAAGTAATTCCAAGCATTACGGTTCAATGATGATGACACTGGCTGGGAGGGTGACAGACTGAGAGAAGCAGTATTGACACGAGGGTCTGAGTTGGGACAAGGACCATGAAAAAAAGCCAGAGGGAAAAGGTTGTTGTGGGGAAGAGGGAATGGGTTTGCATCAGAGAAAATGACGGTCTATTTTAATCAGATTAAAATCTTTATAATCCCAAAACCCTCAAAATTATTTCAGTATATTTTAATGAAGATTTTAGTGGATCACTATTATCCTAACTTGATTGAAATCATTAAAATAGTTTAGGACTCTACAATCATTCTCATAATTATAATTGAGTTTTAAGAGTTATAACCATAAGAATCATTGAAGAGGCTAGAATCATTTTAATGGTTGAAACTTGATTATAATCAAGTTTTGAGGATTATACTCACAAGAATCATTGAAGAGGTTGGAATCATTTTGATGGTCAAAACCAGATTATAATCAAGTTTCAAAGATTTTAATAGTGAGCAATAAATCTCATTCCTCAAAACTTGCTTATAATACCAGCATTCGGTATGGAAACAACACTGTCATATTCACTGGTAGGTACATATTACTACTAATACAATATACCTAATGGCGGCTTCACTCTCAGTCTGAGTATCAGATCAAGAACAAGTCCGAGTCCACAAGTACAGGCATGAAAAAAGAAAAGCAAATGAAAGCTGACCGATCGCTCCTAAGTCTGAGTCCGAGTCCTATTCTTCAAGTACAATCACGAAAAAAAAAAACGAGAATCAATGTTGCACCTAAAAAGCTACCCAGTGTGCCTAAAAATAAAGTATAAGGTGAATATACTTATTGGTAAAGAACGACATACCCACAACAGCCTGAGTGTATAGTCTCCCAGGAGGCCTTTAAGTTACTGTCGTTGGTTTCTCCCAGCCTTTACCATTTGGAGGTTGCCACATAGAAAGGTGTCCAACGCTCGAGACCACTGCCGAAACTAGTACAAGAGCACAAACCCGTCAGAAATGATGGAAAATAAAAAATAAAAAACATACGTCTTAGGTGTTGTTGTTGTTTTGTCGCCTTCCTACCTGATCATCAATCCTAATAGAAAAATATCAGTATTCGGGGACAATTTGGACGCATATATGCATCCTACCTTTGCCTCTTTCCACGTATACTCAACACGTCGATAACTTCCTCGTATGTCCCCTCGTGGTTCCAAATAAAAGACTGTTCTTGTTGAAGATTTGATCCGGGGTAGTGACAAGCGGTCGACGTTCTTTCAGAGTAGCGTGTCAGGGTCTGACTTGGAATGTTTGTAGGAGTGAGAACATATGAGAACTGTCAGGTACAAAACTGCGGGTGCCCCGAGCACTGCACAAACTAATCCTACCATGAATAGACGAGTAGAGCTATGACTGCAAGCAAACTACGAGTGCTCTGATTGCTGGTAAAAGCAGAGATATGGCCTCGAGGTGCAGAACCACGACCTCTGGACATCAAGATGGAAAATGATGGTGGTCAAAGGTCAAGAAGGGAAAGACGCGTAAACTGTCACCGCATATGAATAAGCCGTGCGATGCGCGCATATATGCGTATACAAACATACCTTGCTCAATCCGACAACTTATGCTTGCTCAACGCGTTTGCAATCGAAGGATACGCTCGCTTTCGTCTGCCGACGGTCCTTGTGGAATTTTGAGGCGCTTCTTGAAGCTCATCTTGCTGTTGGACGCATTGTTGATTGCGCGTCTCGGTAATAAGGCCGTCTGATGTTGGAAGGGTGATGATCCGAGCCGAGGTGAAGGGAACACGGCCACGAGAAGCTCCTCCATGAGCACAGACACTGCCTCTGGCAGCGTTGCCCACAGAATGACCGCGAGTGGTTCCTCAGGACACGGGGATAGTGGTCGTCAAAAAGGAAGAGAGATACGATCACGTGGTTACTCCACGCGCGACTTGACGCGTGACATGGCATCAGGCATAGCTGACGCGATAAAAGTTAAACACGTGTGCCGGACCTCAAAATTCAGCTCAGAAGCCGCAAGAAGGCAGGCACAACTGACACCTCCCTTCGCTGAATCAGAATATTACGCTCCAAGCGTAAGTTTCTCCTTCGCCAAGAAGGAGAGTGATTTCTCTCGCCAAGAGAGAAAGAAAGAATTAAGAACATACACCAATAATCGCACATTTAACGCCGTCCAGAGGAACAAAAGTATTGAAATCGGCTGCAGGGGCACCAGCGACAATACCGTCGAAATCTTTGGAGCATTTCGAGAACTTGACGACCACCGGCGGAACAACCGAAGTAGTATGATTTGCGACGGACCGGGTAAAAAGGACGCAGAAGTGTTGATTTTGAGGTGAGATTCCAAAGAGGTCACGACAAAACAAGAAGGATATATGAGAGATGCGAACGGGATGATTTGGAAACTGAATAAAGCTTAACAAATGAAGAATGTCAATATACGAATGAGGGAAGCGGAGAATGGCAAGATATACCAGAAGACCGGAGAACCCAATTCAATCAGAGCTCGTATCCAACCACAACTGCTCAAGTGGACGCTGCTGCAGGGAGATATGCTAGTTTGCAGGGTTTTCGCGACGGACGGAATGGGGATATTGACATTTCCTTGCTTGAAAAGGCGAGCAGAAAATTTAGAAATGTCAAAGAAACAAGAGTCGTGGAAGCGGCTGTCATGACGTGTCAATGCACAGGCAACGGAGAAGGGATAGAAAAAAGAGGAACAAGAATATGTGAGCCAAGGAGAACGAGCGGTGGAAGAAGAGGTGGATGACGCACCAGGTTTTGCAGTAGCATATGAGCGGGAAGCCGAGGTCAAGCTAAATGAAGATATTGTTGAGGAGACAAGAGCGTATGACGCGGGCCCAATAAGAGCAAGAACAACATAGTCCCATTCGCTATTTTCGTCAAACGAGGGAGCGTTTGGATCCGTGAACGAGTTGAACAAGTGAATCTTGGGTCGGCGTACGCAGTTTGTACAATAAAAGTATACTGAGAGGAGGACGAGGGAGCGAATGGTCAACAGCGGCGAGATATCGATCTGCTTGACAGAAGCCAGCTGTTCCTTGGTGAAATCCGCAGTGATTCTATCCCTCGGCGTAGGACTAATGTTGGTGCCATTGGTGTTTTGACTCAAATAAGAGATAACAAAGGATCATATTAAGGAAGCTAGAGAGTATATAGGCAAAGGAGAACAGCTGAGTCCGTTGTTGTTGGGTTTACTGAAGAGGATCTGTGCGACAGCGAGAAAGACGCCGTACGCCGTAAGCTATTGGTAAAAAAAATGGTGGTGAAACAAAGATTAAATGGTCACGTGAATATGAATACGAGCGCTAGTCTTTCGCTGAGCGCTCCCACCATGTTTAATACTGTCCCCGCTCCTTGTGGTCATTAAAGGTTTTATCAGGTTATTGATTTTTATTTTACTGCTACTACAGTGTTTTTCCATGGCCTTTTCTTTGTCTATTTCACTATGATAATGTATCATAGTACCAATATTACAAGTACTTACAGCATGTACATGTAATACCTCGCACCTCTTGGGTTGGAAGGTCTACCGTGCGTCTGCCTCCACTGAGCAGATGTTGCCAGCTGAACCTTAGGTTCCCTGCCACTAGCTGCAGAGCTGCGTAATCTACCTATTTACCCCTCATCTTCCAGTAGTCCACTCTCGTCCATATCCTTGTTTGCTTTCAAATGGTAAAACTAAACTTCAATATGTACTATGTCGGACAGCTCATCTATTGAAGTAGGATTTTACACCGAAGAACCGTAAGTTTCTTTTGATTCCAAAGTCTTTTTCCCAGTCTTACAAGTCCCGTTTTGCTTTAGATTTGTCCCTCTTGAAGTGGACACTGGTGATCTAGTCCTAGGGACCATCATTTTTGGCTGGTTTGTTCATATCCTCTTATATATCACCAATGGCCAGGGATCTGTATTGTTCACTTGCGCTGAAGCTGACATCTTCTGTTGAAAGTTTGGCTTCTACTTCTTCGTTGTAGTCAACGTGTACCGAGAGACTATGAGAATGAGTAGAAAATTCAATGCATACATCATCATCATGATTTGGCTGGAAATCATCGAATATGTGGCTTTAATCTTTTCTGTCTTACCATCATTTTACTTAGCCCTTTGATTACATGCAGAGATATGGCATTTGCGATTATAACTTGGGGTTACTTGTAAGTCTTTTACTTAATATCTTATTTATTTATTTGGCTGAAGTCATAACAAATACAAGAAGTTTCCACCTGGATCAGCTGTGTTTGGTGGGACCATCACATGATGTTGGATTGTTCAGGTATGTTAGATTCTACTCCTCTCTTCTTAAAACTCAAGCTACACCTATGTGGCTCAATGTCTACAAGTTCAATGTCTCATGTTGATCATTGCCAACCAGGCCTGTCTGCTTTATTCTGAGCCCAAAGCTCAGGTTAAGTCATCATGTACTCATATGTTTTCATTGTTGATTCAAAAGTTCAGACTCAAATTTGCAACAGCTGCTGTGGTGTCTTTCATCTCAATCAGTATGGCATTCATCTGAATTTCTGTGCAACTCCAGATCAATCATCATTTCATAGCAGTATGTACTAATATATCTATCTTGGAACTGGCTTTTTGTCTTACTCCTATCATCTGTGTGATCTGAACCACTGGTTGGACAAGTTTGAGAAATGTGTGTATCATCTCAGTGAGTAAAATTTTTTCTGGAACTCATGTCAGACTCTATATTTATACTTAGAAATAAAGATGGTGAGAAAATTGATTGAGCCTGAGGTGGAAACAAATCAAAATTGGGGAGAAGGGAGGATGATTTAACCTTGGTCCTGCCAAGGATGGGGAAGTAGATGGCATCAATCAATTGTGGGCTAGGGGCATTAGGTTATGGAGACTTCTGATCTTTTTGTCAATACTAGTATACTAACTGGGACTAAGCCACATAATTATAACTTGATTTGAATTTCTAAAATGATTGGAATTGCTATAATTATCATTAACATTTAAATAGATGCCCTATGTTATAATGTGATTATGATTGGTCCACATTATTATAATCGTATTCTACTCACTGAAATGATTTTATCCTGATTATAATATGGGCAATAGTTACAAGAATTTTAATCATATTATAATTGGATCGGAATGAGGTGGCTGGATTTTAACTTGATTGAAATATTGCAGTGGTTTATAATCACTGAAATGGGGTTAAAATGGAGTGTCATTTTCTCTGATGTGATAGATCATGTTCCATAGGAACAGAAATACAGTGATGTGGTACAGACTCAGGTGACACAGCACAGAGGAGCAGGAGCTCTCCAACATCAGGAGACACTAAAAGTGCCAACAGACTCACTGGGCAAAGCCACTGGAGTAGAAGAAGAACTGGTCAAAGACACAGTGGAATAGTGCTGCCACGACTCCAACTTTGGCTCACTTTGACTCCACTCCAAGTGACTCCACTCCAAATGCCAGTGACTCCACTCTGGAGTCGACTCGAGTCGGCTGAGTCAGTGGAGTTAGTTTATTAATAGTAAATACATTTTTGAATAGAAATTCATTAGGCTACTTTCAGAGTAGCTCAATTGCCAACAGGGGTTTCTCACGGCTGATGACTTGATATTTGGCTCAAAATTGCACTAAGTCGCCAGAGTCACAAGTCATTAGTCAGACTTGACTTGACTCAAAATCCGACTCAATTCCTCGACTAGCCAGAGTCGAGTCAAGTCATGTGCAGCACTACAGTGGAAGGTGGTGTGACGGACTAAACTGGGAGGAGCGGTTCGAAAGAACCAAGCTCGGCACACAAAACAGAGTTAGAATCCGATGAAACATGATGAGATAGCTTGGGTGTATAATGATTTGTAGGCCAGAAGCATTGGGATTGTTGGTGGCAAGACTGGGGATTATCCCAGTCCTACCAAGTACGAGTAAAGGATGTTGGCTGTTGTAGTGTTACGAGTCGTATCCTTGACAGTGCCCAGAGATTACGACTGACTTTAATTACGATGGCACCGTGAAATTATTCAATTCCCTGGCTCATCAGATGGTTTCCAAGATTCAATTCATTTCTTTGACTAGTGGTGTACTTACTTTCTGACTAGTTACAACTTGAATTACTTACTCCTGACTCAGTATTAACACTCGTTGACTCCTATTCTGACTGGAACTGACTAGATATCCATGTATAAAAGACTCCCTAGAACTAGAAGTATGATAGCATCAATATTTTGTACTTAAGTACTCAAACCTCAATCCAACACTCAACTTTCAAACGAGCAATTAATTGGCTTACGCCGGTTACTGCTTCCGCATCAATCTATTCAGCCACTAATTGATTCATACTCAATTAGTTTCAACAACGAACGATGCGTCAGCCGGCTCTTATACACCACCAAAAATCAACCAGAAATATCGAATATTTTCTTTTCTGAGTAGCCAGTCTATCCACCAGTCACCTTACTGGACAAGTCCTTCAAACTTGGCAAGAATCACGAGTAGATCCTAGCGATCTTCAAAGTCAATCAATCTACTAAACTTACTAAGTATTCTAATTAAATTTAACTAATCTAATCATCTAGGTGTCCGATGAGACGCTGAGTGTAGCTCGGCGGCGAGAAATACTCTCAAACCAAACCTAACCAACAACTCAACTTGCGAGTTCTTTTGTTGTGAGAGGGCGGAACTCTGCTACTAGGGCACAACAGAGGACACTGGAAACAATACTAAGCTCGAGTCGGAGACAGTAATGCGACAACGACAGAAAGGGGAATCGGAGCGGCGAAGCCAAGCTCGACAATGCAAACAAAACGAGTAGGGGATGGGGGTAAAAAGTTATAAAGATGTAGGTAATCTCTTGGGGTGATCCAGTGATCGCTTTGAGCTCTGTGCTCGACTTGGGTAACTCTTGGGAAACAAACTAGAACTCTTTGAAAGGAAAACTTGGAAACTTGGCAAACTTGACTTCTTAGAAACTTTAGAAACTTGGGAAAAACTCTTTAAAACTCTTTGGATTCTGCTGTTCTCTTCTGTGACAACTGATGTCCCAGGAGCCTCTACTACGAAGACCTTTATGTCTAAGCGGTAAGAAAACTCTGAACTGAATAAACTCTTGAAAATAAAACACTGTTCTCTTCTGAGACGACTGTTTGTCCCAGGAGCCTCTACTACGAAGACCTTTACGTCTAAGCGGTAAGAAAACTCGAGTAGAGGTACGTAGAGTACAGATTTATATATGTGTGCGGAATAATTAGCTAATGCGGTGCAGCAAATCTCTACAAACAAGTCAACGAGGTCTTGTGACACGGTTGCCGACGGATAGGTATGAGTCAGGGGAAGGGCTAGAACCGGAGACAGGAAGTGGAATCGGACCGGACTATTGGATCGAGAGGTCAGATGGATCGAAGGGTAGGCCTACCTGCTCAGGACTGAGAGACTATTAGTTGGTCGTCGTAGAAGCAGTCGCCGACACATAAAACCGGATGAGTAACAGTGAAGCATGCCAGTGAGTTGGTTCTTAAGAAGTTGTGCCCTTGAATAAGGCCTCGGCGTAGGCTTTCGAAGGCATAGACATCCCAATTGGTGGTAGTCGTAGTAGACACAAGGGGACAACACTGTAGTTCGAAGACCCTGTCGAAGACGTGGTATCAAGCGCAAAATCGCTTGAGGCGTATTACCGAGTACACGTCCTAACATGTAGAGCTGGAATAAATTGTTCTTCAAAACACTTGGAGCGTTGACGGCCTTGACCACAATTCCTCGTGAGATTGGGAGTAAAAGTAGGCACTCGATACTTGCTGCCACCCCAGCCCACTGCGATGTCCCAACTTGCCATAATAAAAATGCCACCAGAGAATGTCAACGGAAGAAGGCTCTGCCTCTCAACCTAAGAAAAAAGAAAAAAGCAGCAGTGGCAGAAAAGAACTGCATGTGTGCTGTCAGTCGTCATCGAGAGGAAAAGAGATGATGCACAAGTACCTGCATGCGTGCTGTCAGTCATCGTCGAGAGGAAAAGAGACGACTGGACAAAGCGCGATGTGTAGTCTAATAAGACCATGTACACTTGACATTGGGCTGTCACTGCATAGACCCCGGTCAATTGTCATTGACTGTCTCAATTACCAGAAAGGGGTTATTATTCAGCTGATAACTCAATTTCACTCAGTTTAAAGTTACTGGAGTCACAAGTCATTAGTCAGACTTGGCTCAACTAAGAATCAACTTGACTTGTTACTAAGGAATAGCACAGGAAACCCATGGAGAAATTTTTCCAACCTGTCCCCGCCCCGTCAGATTCCCGTCCCTGTCAGACAGGGACAGGAGAGTAGACAGGGTATGATGGGGCAGGAGATTCCCATGGGATATGACGAAGAAAATATTTTACACTGAGTGATATATAACAGAAGTCAGTCAATATGTCTATTTGTAAGTCTTTCAACAAGTAGGAGTCATACCCAGTCTGACTGGTTTTTTCTTGAAATATTGCATCTACAAATATTATAGGTTGACCCCGTACCCCACCTCACAGGAGATGAGGTTGGTATGGATCATGAAATTGTCTCCTGTCCCCATCCCCGCCTCTCCCATTCCTGTATTCCCATGGGTCCCATCAACCCCGTGCTTGTAAGGGCAACTCCTGACAAGTGAGGAATACACTCAACAACTGCAGGAGGGGATCCAAAGGGAATATATAATGAGCTAAATACAGAACAAGCAAGTAGGTACTCACCTGCAGGAGGGGATCCAAAGAGAAAAGACTCAAGGGACTCTCCTGCAGGATGTGACATATATATATACAAGGCTGTGAGAATCAATGACTAATACTATACAGCTGAAGGTAAAGTCACACTAAGTCTCAGTGTCACATCACACTAAGTCTCACATGACTAGTGTGACACAAGTGATGACCAATGAGAAAGCAATAAGGAAACTAAAGAAAGAGAGAGGTCTACCACCAAACTGATAGTCTGGGGACATGAAGTACTCTGAAAAGGGGGGGTAAACATAAATAAAGAATGAACAAAGATGAGAAAGATATAAACAATGAACAAAGAGACTGTCACAAGGAGACTGTCCCCTTACATTACCCCCTCTCTAGGCCTTTGTCGACCCGACAAAGCAATGAAAAGAAGCAAGTGATAGAAGGTGGAAAAGCTGCTCCACATGTGTGAAGGGACTGGTATATGAAGTAGTAGGAGGAATCATGCTGGTGGACTAGGGTTAAATCAATAGAGAATGTCAATGCAGCACTGATGGAAACAATAGAAACAATAGGATGTAGATGCCAAAGTAGTGATGGCATTCGTCATAGGAGCTCCTCCATTAATGACGAGGGATAAAGGGATGAGACCTTCGCGCAGTCTGCTTTCCTCCACGACTACCTCCTAACAAGGATAAGACGTCGATTTGCATGGGACTGCCGGACCAAGTAACTGGGGTAGCAGAAGAAGAGGCAGAAGCCATCATCACAGAAGGTGTAGAAGGACCCATAGCAACAGATGGTGCAGTTGGGGTAGTGTGGGAGTGAGATATAGGTGGAGAGGGAGAAGCCATAGCCTGTGTAGAAGTAGTGTGGGTATGAGGCTGAGACTGTAGAGACAACGAGGTGGCATTGGAAGATGGCAAGTGGACTTGGCTCTGCTTTGGCTGCTTGACCTGAGGGACAATCAACTCAGATTTAGGAGCAGCACCATCAGCATGCTTTGATCGATTGTGTGGTGGTACATATCTGGAGGCAGCAGTATTTGAAACATCAACTACTGTAGGGCCTTCTCTTGATTGTACTCCCACTGGGGGGTTTGCCAGAGGAGGGACAGTGGTTCCTTCAGAAGAGTGTGATGAACCCTTCTTCTTAGAGCGCACACGCTTGCGCATGATACGCCTGCCAAAAGCAACAAGTGCTTCACCAATCTGTGTATCAGTTCCTTGGATAGTGACGTGGCATTCACCAGATTGCCCAGACTTCAAAGTGAAAGCCTGAACACGAGCACCAGAAATGTCATGTACCTGGTGTAGACCTTTTCCACCTCGGCCAACAAGATGCCCAACAACAGAGTCAGGCACCACAAGCGTGCAGGAGTAGCGGTCAGGTTTTCCTTCCGCAGTAGGATGAGTTTGAGCAAGTGGAACAGAGATGTGGCCAATGGTATGGGTGGTAGGGGTAGGGGCAGGTGTGTCTGCAGAGTATGAAGGTCCAGGGGTAGAGAAGTCTAGAGGAGGTTGGGCACCAAGGCGCCAGGAGTGGCCAGTGGGGGTAGAGCTTGCATGTTTACCAAACTGCAGCAGATCCAGACGGTCATGAAGACGTCGTAGCTCTGAGTGAAGAAGCTGACAGTAGGCAAGCAGATTAGGAGGAACAGCAGGGGTAGCCATAGGTAATGAGAGTTTTCCTGGATATAGAGATCAAGAGAAGAATAGTAGGTGATAGAGGGTCAGAGCAGGGCTAGAGGGATGCCAGGCTTGAGAGGGAGTCTTTTCTGCTGTAAGGGCAACTCCTGACAAGTGAGGAATACACTCAACAACTGCAGGAGGGGATCCAAAGGGAATATATAATGAGCTAAATACAGAACAAGCAAGTAGGTACTCACCTGCAGGAGGGGATCCAAAGAGAAAAGACTCAAGGGACTCTCCTGCAGGATGTGACATATATATATATACAAGGCTGTGAGAATCAATGACTAATACTATACAGCTGAAGGTAAAGTCACACTAAGTCTCAGTGTCACAAGTCATGTGATGTTGAGAGTGACATGACACTGAGTCTCAGTGTCACATCACACTAAGTCTCACATGACTAGTGTGACACAAGTGATGACCAATGAGAAAGCAATAAGGAAACTAAAGAAAGAGAGAGGTCTACCACCAAACTGATAGTCTGGGGACATGAAGTACTCTGAAAAGGGGGGGTAAACATAAATAAAGAATGAACAAAGATGAGAAAGATATAAACAATGAACAAAGAGACTGTCACAAGGAGACTGTCCCCTTACAGTGCTATTCCTTATTTGTTATGAGGCCCTTTAGGGACTCGTCCTTACTAAACTCTAGCTGGCTGGCATTCTGTGTGCATCCCCATTTGGTAAGTCATTATCTTATCTCATCAAATTATGAGACTGGAGCTCACTATGAATTATCATGAGGTAAGCGTTATGACAAGCATTATGACATAATTAGATCTGGCATTTCCAGGAGAATTCAGCATCAGATTACGGCCTTGTACTTTCCGCGCAAAGCAATGGCCCATTTCCTGTTGATTGACTAGTCAGAGTCATGTCAAGTCACATGCAACACTAGTCAGAGTGAGTCAAAATAATAAATTGACTCTGGAGTCAATGCTTTTTCAAGCCTGAGTCACCAGTAGGGCTTCTACCAGATTGGATGATCTGGCAATCATCTGCAGATGGAGGCTCAGATTCAGATGGCAGATGGGAGCTTTGGGCACCCTCCAACTGACAGATTTCCATCTGACAATCAAAGGATCATTGGTGGTGAAGAGCCATTCTGGCAGTTCTAGGCTTGGAATTCAATTATGATTATGTGAAAAACATATTTTTGACTCAGTGTTGCACATGACTCAACTCTGACTAGTTGATGAGTCAATATACACTGTGAAACTGGATTAGGTTTAATGTCAACTTACCATAGAGTGAAATTTACCACCACCCCAAATTAGGTGCTTTCCATTATGAGGCCCTTTAGAGACTCGTTCTTACTTATCCTGGGCTCACAGGCAGTGGCTGTGCTGTACTAGATGCTATCCCCTTTAGGCATCTGGTCTGGTACCTCATTACCGGTTGGCCTCATATCTGCCATGCGAAGCGATGGCCTCCTTCTTTGATTAGCCATAGGTTGTTCCAAAAGAACCTATTTACAGGTGATATTTCAGAGCAATTTTATTTTTCATACATAGGTTGTTTTGTAGGTTGAAGTATTTAGACATGTGGAAATTCCTGATGCTCCACAACATGTGACTGTACAGGACCCATGCTTATCCTGCAAGATGTTTAATCGGAAGTTCAGACAAAAAATTTTTGTTTTGACCAAAATGTTTCCCCATAGTTTGGACAAAATGGCCCTATAGAGGAAAAATGTTTGACCCAAAATTCAGACATTGTGACTAAGAGGTCATTCAGGTTTGTTCAGAGTTCGGACATTGGCTTACATGAGCTTACATTGTCTATTTTTCCTACATATAGTGTTGCCGAGACTCAGCTATGACTCACTTCGGCTTGACTCCAGTTGACTCCAGCTCCAAATCTGATGACTCCATTCCAGAGTCGACTCAAGTCAGTTGAGTCAGCCAAGTCACCTATGTAGTTGATTTATTAATATGTGAATATATTATTGAATAGAACTTGATACTTCCAAAATGAGTAACTATTACCAAAGCAGGTAATTCAGCTGTGCACTACATCTCATTTACCAAAAAAGGGTGATTATTCAGCTGATGACTCAATTTCACTCAAGTGACTTTAAAGTTGCCAGAGTCACGAGTCATCAGTCCAGCTCAGCTCAACTAAAAATCAACTTGTGGTGGTGGGCAATCCCAGCCAAGGCTCGCTTAGTGACTAAGCAGCACTGCCACAATATCTTGCAGAGACGACTGTCCGCCCCATCGAAATCTGTTTAAACAAATTTAGACACTCAAGTCTTATAGGTAGAATGTATTTTTTTATAATAATCTAGGATGTGGTCAGAGGGATTTCTACCACGCTCAAATTTGACGGAGATAGATATTAGAAAGTACACATTGAATACACAGAATCACAATTCCTCTGACCAAAACTTAGAAATCATCTTTCTTAGTATATATCGCGTCAAAAATCCACGCGAAAACGGATTGTAAACATATTTTTACGGTAAGATACTTTTTTGTGACAAAAGCTGATTAACTGTAACAGACGTGTGACATAACGCGTCAAAGTCACAGTCCTCCTATTGATAAAAACAAGAAACAGTGGGTCTGACACGTCACACTCTAATCCCTGTCTGTAAGTGATATATCTGGCTGCTAGTAAGCTAACATTAGTGAAACCAAGTTTTCGTCCAGTGTACATCCCATAAATGGGAGATCAAAACCGTACACCGTATCGCAGCAAGTCCGAAGAAGCAGCTCACCAGTCTCAAAAAGGCTAGAATCTGCAAGTACTTACATCTAAGTTTGATCTAAGTGATATATACCCTTACATATCAATTTTCGAGGCCTGAAGCAGCTTGTATTCCCATTTAAAGAGGAGATGAACGATGGAAGTAGGGGCGGACATGTTTTGTGGTGGCTGTGCTGCTTAGTCACTAAGCAAGCTTGGCTGGGATTGCCCACCACCACAACTTGACTCATTGACTAGCCAGAGTCGAGTCAAGTCATGTGTAACACTACCTACATACATGCCACAGTAGACATGGATAAATATGGTAATAATTTGCTACTTCAATGAGCTTGGGATGAAGTTGACGAAACCTACCATTAGTTTTACCTCATTCTAATTTAATCTGTACTTTTTGAGGGTGTAAAAGGGCCTAGAGTACCATATAAGGGTGAAAAACAAGTGGATATATGTCTGAGCAAAAGTTCGGACAAATTTTTTCTGAGTCGAGGACAGTACTGAAATTAAGACAGAGTTTCAGAAAGAGTGGTTCGGAAAAGTTTGGACAAATTTTTTGAAAAGTAGGATTTTCAGATCAAACATCTGATAGCATAAGCATGGGTCCTGACTGTACAGTTGGTAAGTCACATGTGGTTTGTGGTTTTGTCAGAAATTTTAAATCTGCCTTATAAGCAGCCTGGATTATGACCACTTATCTCCCCTTATGGAGAGCATAAGAGCCGTAATTTCTCTCTTCAGCTAGTTTTTGGAGACCTTTCATAATCCCATATATTTGATTCAATCGTATGAAGTACCAATTAAGTGCCATTACAGCGGCTAATGCAAACAAGGAAATTGTATAAGGAAGAGGTCAAAATGCGATTGCAAGGCCTTGTAGAAAGGGTATCCCATGTACAATAAAGACAAGTAACGGAAATACCCACCGCACTGGAAAGCTATCAAAAAGAAAGGGTAAACAGTGCTGGAGAATGGTATTTCTGAAGAAATCAAACATAAGGCTGGTATAAGACTGGATTGCATTATGTCGCTTATAAGCACTTATGCTGTGGAAAAAAAATTTCCGATATTGTTCCTAACTCTCAACAACGTTAAAGTTGACTTTGCTGTCATGGCTGCACTCTCATCAATCTCACCAACATACACCTTGATGACCTCATTATTCTCATTGCAAGCAAGGCATTGAAGACCTGGGTTCACAACATTCCTCAATGTACTCAATCAGCACACAAATTTCTGCAATTGCAAGTCTCCTGCCGCAATACTGCAAAGTTGTTTGTCCTCAAGTTGTACATATACATGCTCATCAAACCCTCTTTGATAGACTTCAGTTTCTTCCAGATTATGTCATAGGGCCTTCATGTTTTTACTTTGGAGTCAGTGATTTATGGGTTCAGTCTGGGTCAGGGTATCCACTGCAAGTGATACTGAGGTAAGCTTTCAATAGACTGATATTCCCGGTGTCATAACATGCTGATGATGTTAACATTCACATTGCTATGTATATAGATAATCATAGCTCAATGTCTACTCTTGTATATACATGTTTCTATGCTTTTTATTGACTCTACACTGTTGATATGACCCCCTGATAATATGTACTTGGTATATGTCTATTCTGTTGTCCAATACATAAGATGAATAGGTGTAGGCTGCAAGAAGATATTTCAGAGAGTGAATTTCAACCTGTTCCAAATCAATCAACCTAATAGGGGGTGATGAATTTATGAACTTCTAAAATTCGTGCATAGGCTGTATTTTTTGAAATTAGGTTGAAAGAACACCTACTGTAAATATAAAAAAGGTAGGTGTTCTTTCACCCTAAAGAGGTTGATTCTTTCTAGGTCAAAATCCACTCGGATTTAGGTCCAATCAGGAGGTGGTTTTTAACCTATATGGGTTTCATAGTGAATTTTTGAGCAAGCCAAGTCTTACTTTTGAACTCATGACTGTTGACTTTGACTTGAGTCAACTTGAACTGCTTTGTACAATTCTGTACTGAATCAATTGAGTTTCCCATTTTTTGCGGCCACTGTACATCTCAATTACTTGTTTTGGAAAGGATTGCTAATTATAGAATTGTGTGGCATTTTTAGTCATTCCCATTTCCAAATTCCCAATTTTCAAGCAACTCCAAATCAAGGCTCCAATTCCAATTAATTACCAATTATAATCAGTAATTAATCGGATGGGAAAGGGGTGAAGTTGGTGGTTCTGAATTTAGGATTCTTTCATTGAGAAAGAGGCTAACTACTGCTCAAATCTTTTGTATAATATGACTTGATAATGAGGACTATTCCCAATCAGCCACCCTGCTTTTGAACACACTGGCAGCCTCACTTGTAAAGGCTGAAACTCATGATTTACCAGAAGATGCAGACTTCCTTTCTATCACTTTGAGAGCCTAGGAGAGAGCCTTCTATTGTTTGAATGCCTGAGTCTGAAAGCAATACAAGCAAGTTGGATTGATATATCTGAGGTGACAGCAGGCAAGGAAATCCTAAAAGACCTTTGCTATGGTGGAAAGTACATAACTGATTCTTTGGAAATTGATATCTTCTCACTCCTGCACAGAAGCATATCAAAGACAAAGTCTCAATTGAGCCTTCTCTCAAGTCTTGACACTTGTATGCAGACTTACTGTAGCATTTCATTCAATTTGCTCACCATCCATGACTGTGACCAGTGGAGCAAATACAAATTTCACTCAAAGGTCATTGTGATGTGTGACCAAGGAAAAATTGTGATTTTCAGACTGATGATACACACTTATATTGTACTAAGTAAGTAAGACCTCATTGCTTATTTATTATATCTGTTCTCAGGTAATATTAAGTACAAAAAAAGTTAAAAACTGTGATGCTGCCCAAAGAAAAATTGTGAGTGTGACACACTTGATATGAATTTCACTCAAGAGGCACTGTTACCATGAACACCACCCAATATCCATGCAAAGCACGTGATGTGTGACACATGGATTGAATGAAATGCTACAGTATGTTCTTTGCTCAAAGCTGAAACCACAACCTCTGCAATGTGTACAAAGAAGTGGGATGTTTGAACTTGACGTTGGAAAGCTTGTTATGGACAAAATTCACAGTTCAAAGAAAACTAATTAATTACTAATTTAGTAGTTATAATTGGTTAGTAATTAATATCCATACCTAATTAAATACAAATTCTCTGTAATTGTATAATAATTGGTTGGAGCCTTACTACAAATTTAAGCAACTCAAGTGACTTGAGTCAGAGTGAGTCAAAAAATAATGACTCAACTCCGGAGTTGATGCTTTTCAAGCCTGAGTCACCAGGAGCCAAGCCAGAGTGAGCCGTGATCAAGTCTTGGCAACACTACTCTCAGGTCAGGACCTGGTGAGGCGGTATTATGAGGTCGACTTTAGGAGGACTTGTCCTCACTAAACTTGACTCGCACTGGTGGCTGTGGAGCTGCCATGTACAAACCCCATTGGTAAGACACATTTTAAACTTTAATCCAGTTTCAGCACGCTCAGCAACACCTTACGGCCTCGTACTGGCCATGCAGAGCGATGGCCCACTTCCTTTCGTTGCACAGTCATAGTATCTCAAGATATACTGTACTACTGGGCAAACCCCCACATGCAGCCACTTGTAAAGATCAAACTTTCAGACTTTTCACTGAGCATGTACACATTTAAGAGCAAGGTCAACTCTGGTTGGTGTTGTATTTGGCTGGCTGGCTCCGGCTCCCGACTGATTCGCTCGGCTGAGCCAGCTTCTGAGCCGCTGAAACAATATGATATCATACAAAATTCATTAAATTCTGCAATTTCAAAGGTATCGCATCAACGGCTTGCGAGTTAGAACCTGTTAGAGCCGAGCCATTTGGGGCTATTTGGCTGGCTCAACATCGGCTCAGCGGAGCCGAGCCAGCCAAATACAACACTCTGGTCAACTTAATTGTCAATGAGTGAACAATGTCCCTTGCAACCGGTAATCTATTCTGTTTGTTCATCATTTAGGGTCTGTTCGGCAAAAGTTTCAGAGTAACATGTACCGGTATATTTTCCCCTTATAAGGAAGTTGTAATATTTTTTCAACAGCATCTCATACCCGATAACGGGAAAAATTTGTGATATGTACCGGTACATATTACTTGGAAACTTTTTGCCGAACAGACCCTTATGGAAAAATCAAAATAATTTTCAGATAGATAAGAACAGTCCTCTGACTCAGTCTTCTCAACTTCACTCACTACCTGTTGGGCTCCAAGACATCACCTGTCTCTCGGCTTTCAAAGTTCAACATTCAAGTTGAGGACTCTTTTATTTAAGACACTAGAGAGAGGAAACCTACATGTCTTCCCTCAGCTTTATTAAGTGAGTCAATAAACATTTGTACCTCACCTTATCCATTATCCAATTTGCTAAACTTCTGCAGCGTGTTCATGTTATTATCGACAAGTTTGCTTGCGAGGGCATTGACCATAGCTCCAATTGCCACTGTGACACCACTTGTTCCTATCACCGTGACATGGCTTCGCAAGACAGATGATCCGGAGAGCTGGGTTCTAGAGAAAAGCCATGCTCTTGGACTGGGGTTTGTGACAGTCCCATCTCCAGATGATCGAGTAGGAGAGGTGGTTGTGACCTTTACTCAAACCGGGTAATAAGTCTCATTTTTGTCGCTTCTTTTATAGTCAAAAACTCATATGAAGTCCTAGATCATTTGATCTAGTAGCCGCAGTTGACTTCGAGGCCCCTGGGTATGTTGTTCAGATTGAAGGTTTATTGGAAGCTGATGAAGCAGTACTACAGCTTTGCGACATTCACTGGTATAATGGTAGTGCCATTGACCAGTCCTGACCCCACACCAACCAAAATTACTCCGATTAGCTTTAACGTCCCATTGTCTTTGATGTCCAAACCGATACCTCCAACTAGCTCGACTGTTACACCGTCATTCTCGTTGACTTCGGCAAATTCACACTCATTATCAATACCTACTAGCTCGACTGTTACACCGTCATTCTCGTTGACTTCGGCAGATTCATTATCAATACCTACTAACTCGACTGTTACACTTCAACAGATCACATATTATCAATACCCATCCAGCCTTGAAAGTACTGGCTCTGTGCTACCCTCTGATTCCCCAAGCACTGGCAAGGGTCAGAAGAATACTAAGATTCCTGCAGTCGTGGGCGGAAGCGTGGGGGCAGCTGGTTTTTTTGTTCTCATCTCGGTCTTCCTTTTATGTCAACGAAGAGGAAAACGAAGTGTTCATACCTCAAATAAAGGGGCGTGGCAAATTATAATCCCCTTTCGATGGTCAAGGTACAGCATGGATCAGACTTTGCGCGCTTCTGCAGGTCTTGATAATCCGCTCGGTGGTGGAGAAAGGAATGACTCCGAAGTGGCTACCAATGGCCGCGGTGATGGCGAATTGGATTCATCCTCAGTTTCTGTAGGAACGGCCAGGAATATACGAATTCCGGCTCAACGCCAATTCAGAACTGCTGGCTGGATTTTCAATAAGACAAAGGTTTCTTCGGAAAAGAGGCAAAGTAGCGATGAGCAGAGAGAAGTTTTTGATTGGACGGATCGCGATAACGATGAAAGAATTCGGGATCTACCGACTGGACGCACGTTTCCCGCGATGCAAGAGAACGGTGGTAGAACAACAAATGCTTTACGACACTTGGACAGTGGGATAAGGATTATGCAGTTCTACAAACCAGAATTGGCCCGTGGGCAAAGAATGTCGCAGAGGGATAATGGAGAAAGTCGAGGATACGATTCGGAAGTGGTTGAGGATACTATGGGACTACCTCCAGAGTATTCCTCTGTATGAGATTCGTATTTCGCCTCTTGAAGATATTTATTGTGCCATTGTCTGATTTAGCATAGGCGTTCAAGGATATTGGATTTTAAGCCCGCAAAGTGGGGTTTCAGAATTGTCAAAGCTTGTTCGAGGGTCCGAGCGTACGTTCGTGATTTTCATGACTTCTAAGGCTTGATTGCAGAGGCTTGCGGATAAACCCCATTTATAGAGACGTCTTAAAGAAAGGGGGGGAAATAGTTGTAGAACACTCACAGGCTCGATGAGATAAGTACCCAGACCATTTCGAGTTGACCAATATAGGTAGACTATGAGGGGCCCAAATCCACCACTCCAATCTCACCAATGATAGATGTAGGTCACGGTGGACCTCCACACAGTACTTGTCCATCATACTAGAGAATTACTATTACATAGCGCACCCCATACAAAACACATGTAGGCCAAAGAAAAAAGTTAAATAAATAAGTAAATAAATATCACATACCTACGTAGTGATTCACTTGTTGAAGACAAGACCGTATATAACCCGTAAGTAATAATGTGTAGTCCTCCAAGGCCCCCAAAAAACGAGTTCAAGATAGATAAATAGATATCATG
>ML179873.1:26854-44893 GCA_004369135.1 Dendrothele bispora CBS 962.96 | reverse complement strand
TGTCACCCCTTTAGATTCTACTTGTACTGCTGTTCTCGGATACTCTTTCCTTACCCGCTACAACCCGTTGGTTGATTGGACTAAAGGAATTATTTCTTTCCGTGACACTGAACCTTTAGTTTCTTCACAGTGCACTACACCTTCGCTTCCGGATGCTCCGGTTCAAGGTGCTATTTGTCCGGATCCGACTCCAGATCCGACACTTGCTCATAGCAGCGTATCTTCTTCCCCATCTCTTAAAACTCGTTCTTGGACCCGACACAAATTTCCTTTTGAACCCATCTATTCCTATCCTTCCGTTACCCAGATGGCTGCGCAACTCGACAAAAGCCATATCGCAGTCATCGGAGCAGTTGCATTTATGCGCTGTTGCAAAGAAGCCAAGCAGGAACCTCTAGTCCTGATGCCCCGGATCACTTCCGGAGCCTCCGGAAATTCCTCTTCTATCTCTTCCAATGTTCCTCTGGAATTGGCTGACTTCGCTGACGTATTCGATGAAGGATTATCAGACAAACTTGCTCCTCATAGGCCATACAATCTCAAGATTGAACTGGAAGAGGGTCAAACCCCTCTGGTCGGACAGATTTATCCGGTTTCTGACTCGGAGCTCGGAGCTCTCCGAAAGTTCATCGACGAACATCTTCGGATCAGATTCATTCAACCCTCTTCTTCCTCTCATGCAGCACCTGTCCTTTTCGTCCGGAAGAAGAATGGAGACTTGCGTCTCTGTGTTGACTTCCATGGCTTGAATAAAATCACCAAAAAAGATCGCTACCCACTTCCGCTCATTTCCGAACTCCTTGACACTCCACGCCGTGCTAAAATCTACACCAAACTCGACCTTCGACATGCTTACCATTTAGTCCGAATCGCAGAAGGTGACGAATGGAAGACTGCTTTCCGGACATGTTACAGATCCTTCGAATGGAAAGTAATGCCATTCGGACTCATGAACGCACCCACAGCTTTCCAACGTTTTGTAAACGACATTTTTTTGGACCTTCTGGACGTAAGCATAATTGTTTACCTCGACGATGTACTAATCTTTTTGGACAACCCGGACGAGCATAAGGAGCACGTGCGGGAAGTTTTCCGCCGGCTCCGAAAGCATGGACTATTTGTTAACCCGGAGAAATGTGAATTTTCGATGGATACGGTGGAGTACTTGGGTTACATCCTTTCACCGGACGGACTCAAGATGTCGTTGGACAAGGTCAAGACAATTTTGGAATGGCTGGTTCCGAGGAAGGTCAAGGATATCCAATCCTTCCTTGGATTCTGCAATTTTTATTGATGTTTCATTTACAACTATTCCGACATTGTCGTTCCGTTAACTCGGATGACTCGGAAACATTTGGAATGGAAGTGGACAAAGGCCTGTGCTGATGCTTTCAATTTTCTTCGCGAATCATTTACTAAAGCCCCGATTCTCAGTCACTGGGTCCCCGGACAACAAATTATTGTTGAAACGGACGCCTCGGACTATGCCTGGCATCCTCTCTCTCCAACTCGAATCCGGTGAAATTCACCCTATTGCTTTCCATTCCCGGATGCTCCGCAGAGCCGAAATCAATTACGATACGCATGACAAAGAACTCCTTGCCATCTTCGAAGCTTTTACTGTTTGGCAACACTACTTAGAAGGTTCTCCAAAACCAATCGACGTGGTTACGGATCATAAGAACCTTGAGTACTTTTCCACAACAAAAGTGCTCACCCGCAGGCAAGTACGATGGTCCGAGTATCTTTCCGCTTTCAATCTCGTGATTCGGTTCCATCCCGGACGCCTCGGAGCAAAGCCGGATGCGCTTACTAGACGATGGGACGTCTATCCAAAAGAGGGGGATACTGGCTACGCCATGGCTAATCCTCAAAACTTTAGACCTGTTTTTACTCAAGAACAACTTTCCACTTCTCTTAGAGCCACTTTCCTTGAAGCACCTACTCTCCAAGCTAGTATCATCATGGACATTGACAATCTTCATTCCTCCATCCGAAATTCTTATTCCGGAGATTCCGAAGCAGTTTCTGGTCTGGAACTTGCTAGGAAATCCTCGGATACTCGATGGACCATTGATGATTCAGGTTTACTCCGCTTGGATGAGCGTATCTATGTTCCTAACGCTTCGGACCTTCGGCTCCAGGTCTTACGTTACCATCATGATCACCCTCTCGCAGGACATTTCAGACAGAACTGGACCTTGGAAATAATTCGATGCCATTATACTTGGTCTCAGATCCGAGATTTCGTCCGAGATTACATCCAGTCTTGCACAACCTGCGGACGAAACAAGCCTCATCAGCACCGACCTTTCAAACTTCTTAAACCCCTTCCGGTTCCGACTCGTCCTTGGGATTCTATCTCAATGGATTTTATCGAACAGCTTCCTTCATCCGATGGTTTTACTTCTATCCTTGTGATCATTGACTGAGCCTCCAAGCAAGCTATTTTCATTCCCACTTACGATACCATTACTTCCGAACAACTCGCTCAACTTTTTGTCCTCCATGTCTTTTCCAAACACGGAATCCCAGCTCATGTCACATCCGATCGCGGATCCGAATTCGTTTCACAATTCTTCTGAGCTTTAGGTAAAGCTTTGGAAATGGAACTTCATTTTACTTCAGGTTACCATCCAGAAGCAGACGGACAAACGGAACGAGCTAATCAAACTCTGGAACAGTACATTCGCATTTATTGCTCCTATCAACAAGACAACTGGTCCAAGCTTCTTCCGATTGCCAAATTCATGTATAACAACGCTCTGAACGCCTCCACTGGAATTTCTCCTTTCTACGCCAATAAAGGTTACCATCTGAACTTTTCTGTCCATCCGGACTACAATCTCACATCCGAAAAGGCGCGACATTTTGTAGTAAACCTCGAAGAACTCCATTCCTTCCTCCGAGAAGAAATTTCACTAGCTCAAACTCGTTACAAGTTCCAAGCCGATAAACGACGCTTGGATGCGCCGGAATTTCCGATCGGATCCGAAGTTTTCCTTTCCACAAAACACATTCGCTCAACTCGTCCTACCCCTAAATTTTCAGAAAAATATCTCGGACCTTTCAAAGTAATTGCACGACCAAGTTCCCTTTCCTATACTCTCCAACTTCCAGACTACCTTCGCTCCGTCCATCCAGTCTTCCATGTCTCTCAACTCGAACCTTTCCATCCTAGTTCGATTCTGCATCGAGTTCAGGATCTGCCACCTCTGGTCAAGGTAGACGGCGAAGCTGAATATGAGATTGCGGAGATTTTGGATTCTAAGGTCAATAAACGGAGGCGGAAGTGTCCACTTCTCTACTACGTGCAATGGCTTGGTTATGAGGGTACTGATGAAGAGTTTGGTTGGGTGCTTGCAGATGAATTGACAGCAGATGACTACATCGCCGAATTTCACTCCAAGTATCCGGACAAACCGGGTCCGTTGTCGAAAATTTTGCTTACAAGTTCTTAGCTCCTTCCAGATCCGTCCAGACTTCATTCGGACAAACCGAGTTGGAATCACTCAAAAGAAAAAAATTTAAAACCAAGAAAAGCCCATTGGGCACACATGCAATTCACAAAACTATATACAACTATTTAATCCGGATCCGACCGGACGACTCTACTGGTCCTTTTCCTCCTCATCATCATCATCTTCCTCGTCCGCATTGGCTCCGGCCCGTTCCTTTTCCTTCCTCACTTCATCTTCTTCAACCTCTATTGCCTCAAAGTCAAAGAACCCATCCAGACCTCCTTTTCCATCATCTTCCTCTTCTCCCTCATCTTCCGAGTCCGTCATGAGCTCTGGCGGAATGTCGACTCCAATCGCATTCATCAAGGTCTTTATGAGACCGATGAGGCGGTGGTTTTGTTCTTCCGAATCCGTATATTGCCGGAACGCGGTCGTCCGGTTCTCGTCGATCTTCTTGTCCATTTCCTGGACCTTGGTGGTGAGGTCGCCAGCGAAGAGGTTGAGCGCATAGCTCGCGTCCTCATTGTCGTCAACCTCCGGAGCTGACTTGACGCACTTCCACGCCGGCTCCGTCAGACTGCACCTTGCCTTTGCCTCGTGGCAAGCTTGACAAGCGAGGGTCCGGCCTTTTTCTTGAGGACAGCACCAGATTTTGTGAGCGATGCACCTGTCACAAATTTTTGACTAAAAGAATGAAGTCAGCGGATCCAAACCGGACGAGATAACTCCATCACGCACCTGAAGAGAAGGCTCGACCTTTCTCTTTTTTCTTATCTCCACGGTGGGCACCGGAGGAGTCCGGGTCCGAATCCCAGAGGACCCCGCAACTTGCTGCTGCTCCCGGAGCTGGTCCGCCTCCGCCAACCTCGCAACCCTCTTTTCCTCAGCCTCTTTCCTCTTCCTTTCCTCTTCCATCTCCTTCCGCTCTTCCCGATCCCTCCGAAATTCTTCCTTCCACTCCTCGACCCAATCCGCCATCCTCTGCTCCAAATCCACCATCGCCGCCTCATAATCCCGGTTCCTCTGCTCCCATGCCGCGTCGGCTTCCATGAACACATCAAATCCTTTAAATCATTAGCTTCCGGATCCGAGAAAGATTTAAAATTAATAACTTACTTGCCGAGTTCGCGTGCATGATTTGAGACCGCTCCTGCCTGGTCGCATTAGGCGGAGCATGCTCCTCTTCCAGCTCAACCAGACGTGGACCGGGAGCGACGACTCTGGCGAGAAACCTTTCCTGCTCTTGATTGGCCTCCAGAGCCGGCGGCTCCAGGGTTGGGGACGCACGAAGCGCGAGGGCCGGAGCTTTTCCTTTGCTGGAGCGAGAGGGAGTAGTAGAGGGCGACATTTTTTTTTACGAGAAAGTTGAAGTCCAAACGTCCGATTCCCATCCGACTTTATTCTTTTCAGAAATTTGCGCACAGACCATCTTCATTTTTTTGTGTTCAACTCACAGGGTGATTCTTACATAATAGTGTTGGCTCTCGAGGGCTCGAGCCTAAAAGGGGGATACTGTTACATCCATGCATTTCTCATCCAATTCCTTCTGGACTTGTCCGGATCCGTCCAGACCATTTTCATTTCCTATCCTATACTGAACTCAACTCGTCCGGACCAGATCCGGATGATCCTTCCACTTTCCCATAAATATTGTTCACATGTTCTTCTTTTCCTCCTCATGTTTTACTCTTCCCCACCTCCTAACCTATCATGTATTCTCCTTCATGTCATATGGGTTTTCACGCCATGATGATCTACTGAGTGTTTCCCTTTCAATCTTATTTTCCCTTACTTCTGACATTGTGTTACTTTTGGTCCAGAGCACCATTCCGTATCCAGACCACGTCCATAGTATTTAAGCTCTGTACAATGTTGTATGTAGCTTAAGTCTAAAATCGATTTAGCTGGTCTCTTAATCTCTGTCCGATTCTCTCTTCGCATCTACACGCTTCAACGTCGAAGTTACAATACCTTTACTTCCACAACCTATTCAATCACATCTACATTCACTTGAGTGTATAGACCTCACATTTACTTTTGTGTACTTGTCTAGACTTAGATATCTGTTGATATATTGAGTCGTGACTAGAAAATTCAACTCCAGACTTGATTAAAACTTTGCTTTACTGTTGTTTTGTGTGTTTGCTGCAAAAGGATTCTGTCTCCGAACCCCAGACTTGCTCACATACACTACATATTGAGGAATAGTTTAGTATTCATTGGTGTATTGGCTTTGAGATTGCTTTATTTATAGAGTGATCTTATTGTTGATATATTGATATCTACTATACTCAGCCACACAGCCCATTTCTATATCAGTTGTAGTGCTCTGCACTTTAACGCAAAGCGGTTATCGTCACCGCCAAACTTTGTTACCATCCTTAAATAATCCTCAGGATTGAACAAGGTCTGAAGGAAAAATTTGTGAGCACGTTTTCTTTTCCCTAAACCAGTCTCCCTCTTCCCCTCCATAGGCTGGTGGCCTTTGGCATGCTGAAACTTTGCTTCTAGTTCCGGAGTTGGTGAATGAGAAAGTTGAGGAAATGAGTGAGGACAACTAGGGGATAGACGTGGCACCAACAGTACAATCAACCGGTGTTGGGCACCCGAGGTTTGGCAACAAACTACTAGACCAACATCCTCTCAATAAGCTCTGCATAATATCTTGACCCACGAAAATTTTTTGATGTTAGACATAGGTGTAGCGAGTAAGGTAGCAACTTCATCACGCAGAATCCTCTCCAACCACACCTGCAGCTTGGCAAGCCATGGCCTAGCAGCAAACAAGGACTCTGTGATGGAATATCGTTAATACATGGACATTAGATATCTTATCTTCGATTCCCTCTAACCAATCTTATCTAGCCAATCTTATCAATCAAGGAACAGTCTTGTATATTCCTCCTTTGTCTCGAATGTTCTCTTTACTTCTAGTATACTTAGACTACTAGTATAAATACTTATAGGAACTCCTGTACAAATTCTCATTCTTATTTCAACTTGTGTTTAACTTACCCTCGAGAGATTGTAAGAACTGTTATAGATAGTGCTGCACATGACTCGACTCGACTCTGACTAGTCGCCGAGTCGAGCCGGTTTTTGAGTGAGTCAAGTCTTCATTTTGACTCGTGACTCAGTTGACTTTCTGTGAATTGACTCCGACTCGAGCCGACTTGAGTTGCTGGCCTCAAATGTATTCAGTTTCCGGCTATTTTGGGGCCGTTTTCTCACCAAGACAAAAAATTATACAGCATTTGTCGTGACTCTAGTTTTAAGCGACTCCAAGTGACTCAAGTGGGAGTGGGTCGAAAAATAATGACTTGACTCCGAGTCGATGCCGTTTGGAGCCGGAGTCACGTGGAGTGGAGCCGGAGTGAGTCAAAGTCGGAGTCAGGGCAGCACTAGTTATAGATAAGTAAGGCTACGCGCTTACTTATTGAATAACGAATACTTGAGTATTTGCAGCAGCGAAAGCGTTGTATTGCTCAGTATCTAACACATAAGTATCTAAGGTGCTACTTTACTCTACTGATTAAGCACGAACCCTTCGTGAAGAATAATGCCGACTCTCCACACTGGTGGACACACTGGGAACTTTTCAGTAGATATTTACCACCACGATAAGCTCATCTTCTACTTCGCTCTCTACTCCTATTCTTCCATCTAGCTTGTTACCAAGCTCCCCATCGGACCTATACATAATCGACATGTCCGAGCAAGCGCCTCCTCCTGAGCCTAACCAGGAGGCTGGCATGAACACTGCAACTACGCAGAACACTTCCGGATTCGTTGTAGATCCCTTAAAGCCCTTAGGGCAAAGGGTATTCTTCTTCCAACCGAACGAAACCCATGTGATTCGCCCTGAGCAATGGGTTATTCCCACTATCTGTCTGTACTACAAGATAGGGGATGACGAAGAGATTCACAAATGAAGACGACGAGCTATTCAACTAGCTATTAAAGGCTTAGGAATGACAGGACTCGACAACGTACCTCACCCAACCAGAAGCCAGTACAAGACTAGAGTCCTGAAGGACTATTTCAGCATGCTTGACCGATTCCTTACCAACTTTAAGGTTACCGAGACACCAGATGCAGCAGTACACTTCTAATTGTGCACGTCATAATGACCACACGACAATTGCAAGTGTAGCCGTAAGTAGCCATTGTGGCTAAACCCCAAAAAGCCCTGAAAAGCCCCTATCTAAAAATGCCCCCCTGGATCCGAACTGTACCCTGCAACTAGCTACTTAGATGGTTAGGGATGTTAGGGTTAGTGTTAGGGTTAGTGTCAGGGTGTTAGAGTTAGGGTTTAGGGTTAGGGAAGGCTCTATAAGCACCATTTATCAAGTTGTTTGGGTTTGTTTACTATTAGGAACCAAATGGCTTATATGAGCTCCAATGACAAATCTGCCTCTCAAACACTGATCAAACAGGTGATTCCAGTCAAAGATTGTGACCTCACCCCAAAAAGGGTAATATAGCATGATGTAAGCCTGTTTTTTATTATTATTATTTTTTAAAATGGCCCTTACGGCTACACTTGCAATTGTCGTGTGGTCATTATGACGTGTACAATTAGAAGTGTATTACAGCATCAGCTGACCAAGACGAAGCCCGGTGATTCGGGAAACAACAGGACGGTCTATTCCTTCAGTGCATCCAATTTTCAAGAGCTCGCCTCTGAGATGGAGGAGCTTCTGAATGCCCACGAAGTAGCGAGAGTGCTCAGGTTGAAGGAATGTAGGGTTCCTGAAGTTTCCTACTGGCCGGAAGGAAGTGTGGGGACCAATTTCTTGCCCAACAACATAGAGATCATAGCGTTGGCCTATCGGGTATCCGTCGAGCAGTTCTTGCTACAAATCAATGAGGTCTACGATTTTGAGAAGGGTGATGTACGACGAGACAACATGTCAGCAAGAACAAGGTCTCCAGTTAGAGTGGGAGTGGATCCAGGCTCGATCAGCGCGCTCTTACGAGAGTCACATACCCAAATGCATGCCACTACCTCCCAACAGCAACCTACTTCACATGTTTCTCTAGCAAGAAATCCGCGAATTAGTGACTTGCTGCAAAATGTCGGAACGCGTGACCCACCTCCACACCTCTGTACCAACAGACGGGCATCAAGGGGAGATCCTGGCGACGGGGATTCCAGTGATGACGACCATGGAAGGAGAGATTCTCGAGGTGACAAAGGGAGTAGGTGAAACAACCAAGGTAGGAGAGAGAACCGTGAGGACGGAGTAGATGGAGGAGGAGCCGAGGCCAACCTTAACTCAAGGTACACTTTTGATCAGAAATTGAAGCATGATTCTGTCCCGCAATGGG
Source organism: Dendrothele bispora CBS 962.96 (assembly GCA_004369135.1). Classification (NCBI taxonomy): domain Eukaryota; kingdom Fungi; phylum Basidiomycota; class Agaricomycetes; order Agaricales; genus Dendrothele; species Dendrothele bispora. The sequence goes on along the minus strand of ML179873.1, from coordinate 36,101 downwards.
ATGGAAACACCGAAAGCATAATCAGATGGCTTTTAAAGGTAAACGACTTGGCTAGTTACTCACCAGCCATGAACCAACAACTCGGAAGCATTGTACCAAGATGACTTCAAGGAAAGGCCGAAATATGGTATTCCTCCATACCACTTGGTAAACGACGGAAGCTTGAGGAAAATTGGGATGAGCTGAGAAGGGAAATTATGAGTTACTATATGAATCAAACTTGGGTTGACCGAACGAAGAGGAGAGTGCGAGATGCTCAATACCGTGAGGCTGGGCATACTAAAGAAACTCCCAGTGATTATTTCATTAGGAAAAGAGATCTACTCACCGTAGTCTTTCAAATGGAAGATTCTGAGCTCATCTTGGACGTGTTGGATGGTGCACCTAGGAATTGACACACCATACTAACAACGAGGCTGTACAAAGACGCTGAAGAGCTTCAGTCCGACATCCGGCATCACGAGATGACCTTGATGGATCTTGACCAAGATACCCAGACCGGCCAACTCGGGTATTCTTACCATCCGACTTCACGAGCCAACCTCGTTGGCACTTGCTCAGACCTTCCGCCTCCAGCCTTTCCTCGAGACGACACCACTGTCTCCAAGAAAAACACTCCCCGAGATAAGGGCACACGGCCTTGTCGACACTGTGGCAGTGACTTACACTGGGACAATGAGTGTAAGCACTCAAAGAGAAGGACCGCACAAACTTGTCTCGCCGAAGCCCGAATTGACGATTTACAAGTGCAAGACGAGTATGACGACCTCTATCTAGGTGTTTGCGGAGAAGAGGAGGATTTTTGAATGACCTCCGGTTCACAGGTGACGAAGCACCCGTAGAGGTTCCGGAGGTAGATACAGATAATCTGACCTCCCTCTTATTCAACTCAAAACTTACTGATTCCGTGTTTAATACTCCCTCATCAGAAACTCCCAACAAGCCCGACCTCCTAGATGAACACGCTACTAACGACATACTTTCTGATTCTGACACAACACGTCATACACAAAATGAAAGGGACGTTGATACTCCCTTGGTTCCTAGCTCTAAGTCTGAGGAACTTGAAAATAACTCGACAACTATCATCTCCACTTCCACTTTCTCTGCTTCCTCTGATTCTACTACTATGACAGACATTAATTCAAACAAGATTTCCCTCACTTCACCCATTCCCGCCGATTCAACCACTGTTTGTGAAACACGACTGGGCCCTGGCCAAGCCATCTCTAAACAGGCGTAGCCGTCGACGACTCGCTCGTGAAATTTGTGCAGTAAACTACGTCAAGCGAGCAAATGGAAACACTAACGATGGTCATTCCTTGGTGGAAATGCGACGATTGATGGGACAACCACCCGGAACGTCTTTCTTGGGTTCCAAAGCAACCGAAACCACTGCTACAGTCAACAGATTCAAAGATGCTCTCAAGATTATTATTGACTCTGGGTCAGATATCACACTGATATCGGAAAAAGCATTAGATGCCCTGGTGAGCAAACCAAAAACCAAGGTGGGACAGAACATTGACCTTATACAAGTAACGGGACATATTTCCATTTCAGGATTTATTTCTTGCGACCTTTATTTCCATACTCCAAACGGACCAGTCAAATTAGCGGTGGAGGCCTACGTAGTACGTGGTATGAGTACCCCATTTATCTTAGGAAATGATTTTCAAGTGCAGTACTCACTTTCAATATTCAGGCATGAAGATTGCTCATTTCTGGTGTTCGGAGACACTGGCCGAGAATTGGAGGTAACAGAATCCATTAGCAGTGGATTGAAAGATGAGAATGGCAAAGCTTTTCAGGTCTTGACAGCGGCGAAACCCTCTCCATCCTTGTCCCGACATAAGATGTATCAGAAGGCACAGCGAAATAAGAGAAAGGATTGCCTTAGGAGACAGCGAGGGGAGGTTCGGGCCACAGGTAGGGTAATCATACCTCCTGAAACCTCTTGTAAGGTACCAATTCACGCTTATTTCCCACATCAGGAAAAAGTCTTTTAGGCCTGGAGACCATCTGGGCCTACCCTGGCACCCTTATGGTACCATGGCTCCACAAAGGTGCCATGGCACACTCGCCTTGGGTCCAAAATTCCCAGGCATCCAAAGTAGCCCTAGGGTAGTCCTGGGGCAGCCCTGGGGTGGTCCTGGGATGGTCCTGGGACAGTTTTGATAGTCTGCTCTAATTTATGCTATTAGATGGCAAATTTTCCTTTTCCAGTCACTCTTTCGTATAATAAAGTTAATCAATTCAAGATACATTATGACAAGCTAATAACAATGTACATAAGATATCTGACCACAGACGGTATAAATACTGATAGTACAGGCATCAACAATGAGGATAAGGAAAAGAGATAAGGAAAACATGGGAATGATGAGGAGAAGAAAAAAAGACAACCAATGAAGCTGAGCTGGTACAAGGAAATGAGCATAAGGTTAGCAAAAGCAAAACACCACGAAGGGAAGAACACATACTCAGTGACTCAGAACCAGTAATTATGATGACCCAACAGTGAAGAAGAACCAGGATACTCAACAGTGAGCAAAAGAGGATGAAGTCAGCAGGAGAGAGACAGCAGGAGAAGAGAACACACCCCAACCATGACGACTGAACAATTTGAATGAAGCAATGACAGAGGTGACATGTAGAGACCATGAACAACTCCATGAAGCTTCTCAAAGGACATATAGACCCTTAGAGAATGGAAGGTGAGAGTGGACTTAGAAGGGATGATGAGTGTTAAGAAGAAAGAAGAAAGAAGTGGGGAATTGACAAACTTTTGAACATCACATGACTTATAGCTAAAAAGGAAGTGAAGACTCCATCAGGAAATACCCCCCCTATCCTAGGATTCCTGACAGAGTCCACCATATTCCAATGGATGCTGAAAGGAGTCCTGACTCTCTGACAATCAACCAGCAGCATCTTCGTCAGCGGCTGCACATTTTTGGCCTACTCATTGTTCCTTTGGACGGTCACTCAACCAAGAATTCTTCTATATGGGAACTTATTCCGGAGCCGCATCCGAAAGCTTCCACACCTGTAGGGTTACCCACCATCAGCATCACGATTCTGCTGTGGCTCATCCATCGTCATCCTCTGTATTCCCCCTTTGTGACATCAAGCTTCTGGGACAGCTTCTGCACTATAGTTCGCGTTTTAGCGAACTCCGCATAATGGCCGAAGTCTCATTCAAACACTAAGCCGAGTCTTTCAGAAATGTTCGTCGACGCACACCCCCTGTCGGAGCGGGACATCGTATCACAGATATCTTATGACACTGGTGTGTTACGGTGGGGCGACCCAGGACTTCCCGGTGAACCGCACATAGATACATAGATAGATACCGGTGTCTGATTCAACCTTTAAGGTAGTCAGTAAAAGTAAAAGAGAAACACAACACGTAAAGAAATGAAAGAACTCTTAGAGTAAACATGTCTAACCACATCATTACCCCGATCCTTTGTTTCGTAAAACCAGGAACCCGATCCTGTATCTGGAGAGTTTCTAGTTTACGTTATAGTATAGAAGTCTTAACCTTTCGTAGTTTTATAAATTCTAAAGTTTGTATGTTACGTTCCTTTGAATGAGGGAACATCAGTCGTCTTTCTTAATCATTACCCTTTGTCTCTAGATCATCCAGGGGTATCTGGTTTCGTGTTTAGACCCATCATCCTTATACTTAAACACCTGACTAAGTACGGTTTGGCGTAAAAATTTCAAATTATCTGGACCAAAAGGACAAAATATACCTAGGAGTTGGATGTAAAAGTCTTTATGTAGTGGTTTATTTAAGTTTAAATTCGACGTATTTAGATAAATTTCTTTGCTAAAGTAAAATGTTAACCATTAATCGGTTATTCGATCGAGGAAGCTATGTACTTGGTAAAGAATATAAACTACCATCTGACCGTATTACACGTAACACGTTATTGACCTGTCAGAAAAAAAACACAGTTTCCTATTATAAAACGAAGGTAGATGTATTTTATTACTTTTTACCAAACCTCAAACAACCATCTAACGGGAACTTAAACTTTCTTTAATCAGGTTAGGGAGTAAAGGTTATCATGTTTGTGTCAACATACACGATGGTCTATAGTTACTTTACGAGGGTAAACCGAGGTAATAGGACTATTCACAACTCGTAGGACTTGTTTAAGTCACCTATCTAGAACTAACCAACCTCAGATAAAGTGAGGGTAGTATTACCGACCTCTTAGTTCTACTTATGGTTTCTAAGTTTCGGAAAACCGGAAGGAACGGTTATAGGTTAACTCTACCTCTTACGAACTTTGACATCTGTTTTAAATAATGTTGAGACCGTATATCATTTAACTACAACTTATTTAAATGATCTGAGTATAAGTTCCAGAGTCACTGTCTCATTTCGAAGTACTAAACAAATGGTAAAGACTCCTTGAAAAGTAACACTTGAACGGTCGAACAAGTGTCTTCAGTTAGTTTAGACAACACTCCAACAGTGTCTCAGGACGGTCACGGGATATCCCGTTTAAACAGGTTAACCGTTAGACCTAACTTTAAGGGTGGTTTCCCTCTTCAACTCTCTGAACCTACGACCTCAAAGTCTGGAGGACGTTATGTTTGAGGTGTTTGGACTCTTGACAACCTCCAGTGGGTGATAATCCTACTTTAAGTCAAGACTACAGTAGTTATAACTCCTTAGGTCTACTATATCCGAACAGACGGTCCGGTCCATATCGGTCGAGTCACTATAGAAGACTTCAGATTTGGTTCTTTTTATTCGGTACTTTGTGGTAGTTTTAATTTTGTGGTGTTCCATTTCAAGACGGGACATACCTTCCATTTAGGGGGTCACCATAATAACGATAAAAGTCCGGTATCTGACACCGGTTTAAAAACTTGTTAGTGTACGTGTAGTTCTAAACTGGTTAGAAAATTCGGGTACCGGTTGGAAACCGTACAAACAAGTGGGAGTTTACCATAAGTAAAGGAATACAGATTTTAGACATGAGTGTATCAAGTATCGACACTAAATATACCGGATTTAGGCTTAAACATCTTAGTTCCATACAAAGGTTTGGTATCTTTAATAAACGTGTCCATAGATATCCAATGTCGTTATGTCTAATGTTCATAGATTCTCTTGTTCAATAAAAGCTCTCTCTTGTTCCTACGCTTTATAACCTAAGCCTTCGAACTGTGTACGGCCACTACCGGCTATTAATATTCCAGGAACGGCAATAATTATATTCCCGGCTTAAGTTTGGAGGCTGTAGTGTACAAACTAAACGGTGTACAACATGTCACAATGACATAGGACCGAGCTAGCCTCTTAGGATACGGTGCTCCAGGGTGCCCGAGAAGCCCTAACTCGAGTTACACGGGTTTTACGCCTGTCCTACAAGGACAGGTCTTGTAAATTTTACAAGGGCTAGCCTTGTAGCAGTTCTTGTAAAGGCCATGTAAATTTTATTAGGCTTTTACAAGGGTCAGCCTTGTAGTAGTTCTTGTAAATTTTATTAGAATGTTATAAGAGTTTTACAAGGGTAGGCCTCATCAGCAAGAACGGGCATCACACGAAATCATGCTCAAATCCATCTTTCTTTGTTACATATGACTTTTCTAACCAATAAAAGTGATCTTCGTGGTCAATAAACAAGAAAGACTATGGAATACAAGAATCTAATTGACATTTAGACGCCTTACCCAATGAAACCCGCGTTTTGACTTATTTTGAGTCATCCTTCACTGTAGTAAAACGTTTCACTTTTCCGGCGCCGTCAGGATAGCAAAAGTAACAACGCATCAGGCAACCAGCCAGGCCGTTGAACTCTAGGAGGAACTGACTAGTGCTACCTAATAAGTACACTGGACTATAAGGTGTAGACACACTGCGAACAAACACTGCTACCAATGACCAGGCCGCAGAACACACTGCTAGTCCTAGCAGTGAGAACAGCAAAAAATTATGGTAAAGCTCAAAAAAAGACAAAGTAACCAAATAGACTGCCAGTCATGTAAAAAAACACTGCGAACAACGTCAGCAACTGACCAGGCTGCCAAATACTAAGTTACTGGACAGTACGAGTAATAACACGAGGCATGACCAGTCCCTGTTGCCACTGTATAACTTCTATAGTCACCGTTAACACTAAAAGGAATTGAATCAAATAAATGACAAGGAAACAACCAATTATCCAAAAAAACACTCGAGTCCTCGAGTACAAATCGAAAAAAGTTCACAAAAAAGATATACGATGTAGTACATCGGTCGTCTCCTGGTGACCACGTTATAACCCAAACAGCGACCTGGAAAGCTAGGAAACCAGAAAAAAAAAGAGAAAAAAACAAGCATACAATCCAGGTAATTAGGCAACCCAAACAGCGGCCAAGTCACTGGAAGACCAGTGAGGTAAAGAAAGTGTGTACTCTCCTGGTGATCAGACAGACAAAACAGTGACCTGGTCACTGGAAGACCAGTGTGGTAAAGACACGGTGTAACTCTAAAGGTGAGTTTTCAGGCAGTAAAAAAAAAGAAATGATGTCACAAAGAGACCAGTAAAGTAAAGTAAAGAGTAGCTCTCATGATGAACAGACAGTCTAGACAGCAGCCAAAACACAATAGAACACAGTAAAGAAATTAAGTTCTAAACACATTAGCCGAGTGATACAGTACCTGAATGTTAACAAAAGGTTCTAGTAGACCTTAACACCTATAAGATTTAACGGTAGCAGATCAAGTCGGAACTCTTACTCCCTCGTAGGATCGTGACTCAGTACTGTTTATCTGTACTAAACTCACTCACAGTTCAACACTGGTCGTGGTGAAGTACACTTACATTCCAGAGGCTAAACCATAGGTACTGGGACTCGTAGGCTATTAGCCACCGCGCAGAACTCCTAGGAGACCAGTCTGTCTAGGCTAGGCTAGGTACTCCTAGGAGATCTGCAAATGATTTACATGTGTGACTTACCACTCAATAGGACCGAGTCTAAAAATCTCGGTTCTACTTTGTGCATGATTTTCGTTTAGAAAGAATATGTGTAAGTACCTATGTGTAGATGACAATATAGGTAATAGAGATGTGGGTACTGGTGAGTGGGTACGAATATACACGTGTGTGTGGATCACGATATGGGTAACAGGATGTGGGTGTTGGCGTTATGTCCAGATCTATATCATGTGTACAAAAAGTAACTTGGGAACAAGAAAAGTGCTCTACATAGTGTTATAGAGATGTAAAAAACTAACTGTCTACCTATAGATCTCAAACTCAACTTAGGTTCAAAGTTTATATTGTTGTGTACGTGTCATACTCTTAAGATTTTACTCACAATAGTAGTAGTCATCTTTACACTCATGTTCGGAAATTTGTATAAAGAAACCGGAGTCAATGAAGTTGTAACAAAGTACCATGTTCACTATTACCTAGAGACTTATAATTGTTTTTCAGTCCATTTGTGTCTCTAGATTCCTTTAACTTTGTGCGTGTGTGTGGACGAGAAGTCGGGGACAGAAATGATCCGGTCTCGACTGTCTTGTGTTTCGACGGTGAGTAGAACAGGGGAACCCAAACACTTACGGAACAAACTCGTTCGAGTATGAGTAAAGCAGGAGAGTTCGAAACTGAGTTCAATACTGTAGTAAAACGTTTCACTTTAGTCGTCCACGACGGCAAAAGTGAAACGTTTTACTGCAGTGAAAGAGTTCGAAGAAACTGTGCACTAAAATAAGTCCGCCTCTAAATTTTTGGAGCACTGGAAACCAAGTTTAAAGTTGTGAAGATAACAGCGGAAGAAAGTTGGTCATAATGTTGATAGGTACCCATACAAACAGTTAATGTCGGAGAAGGGACAAAGGAATATCCGAATACATCGAAGATCCTCAGTAAGTGGTTCTTTATGTTCGCCATTCACGTTGTGGTAGAGACAGAATTGTTGTAAGTGCGGGACCCTGGACAGATTGTAAACAGAACAAACTGAGTCGCATCGACCAGTAGTTTACTATTACCGAGTTGTGTAGTAGATATGTCCATACGGTGTACAGACAGACAGAAGCTCAAAAAGTTGCTATCAACACCTCGACTGTAGTGCGTATCAAAAAGGAGATCTAGGTTACACGACAAGAGACACTAGACCTCACGTTGTGGAGTAGAAGTTTCACGACGGACAATATGTCTCAATAAACACCCATCGAGACCACGTGAAAATACCATACAAAACTAACGACATATTAAACTACAATGAGTTTTACACGTAAACTTGTCAACATTACAGTTACTAAAGTTATACTCAATCATCCATATAATAAGTAATGATGAAACAAGAACAAAGACTGAGATGAAAGTAAGTCCGTCTTCGTATATCTACTCCGTCACATGAAAACCAGTTAAGAAAAACATCTTTAATAACAGTACATCACATCGCATGAGTCGTACATAAAATCTTGTCAATAATATGTCCCTTAACGGTAACGGTATCGACGCACAAACCGGTTGATAAGTACTCATAGTCTACTCATAAGTGTCGAGAGGTACCCTTAGGTTCCCGTAGGTGTCGAGAGGTACCCTTAGGTACCCGTAGGTGTCGAGAGGTACAACCTTAAGCACCCGAGGTGTCGAAAGGCACCCTCAGGCACCCGTAGGTGTCGAAAGAAACCCATCAGGAAACCATAGGTAGACCAGAGGCACCCTAAGGCACCTACGTATGTGTCGAGAGGCAACCCTCAGGCACCCGTAGGTGTCGAGACGCACCCTCAGGCACCCGTAAGGTGTCGAGAGGCACCCTCAGGCACCCGTAGGTGTCGAGAGGCACCTCAGTGTCATTGGTTCAGAGGCACCTCACGCACCCGTAGGTGTCGAGAGGCACCCTCAGGCACCCGTAGGTGTCGAGAGGCACCCTCAGGCACCCGTAGTTCGAGAAAGACACACGTGGTTGTCAAGAGGCACCCTAAGCACCCGTAGGTGTCGAGAGGCACCCCAATAATCGTCGAAAGGCACCCTCAAGTCCGTAGTCGAGAGTCAGGCACAGTAGGTGTCGAGAGGCACCCTTAAGCAACGTAATGCGAGAGGTACCCTTAGGCACCCGTAGGTACCCAATTAGGTGTCCGTAGGTACCCAATAGGTGTCCGTAGGTATCCCTAATCCTTTGACATCCTCGAATTCTAAACATCTGCTGTAGGGTGTCATAGGTACCGTAGGTACCAAGGGTACCAAGAGTACATCAGGTACATTAGGTACATTTGGATACCTCA